>CM059273.1:1599854-1649854 GCA_030347295.1 Setipinna tenuifilis | reverse complement strand
AACATCATCCGTGTCAGACTCAGCGCTTGGGCGAAGAGAGAGAGCGGAGAAACGCGCTGTCCAGGCAGAGGAAAGTTATGATTTGGAAACGATATGAAATATCAATGTTACACACAGTAATATTTCCCAATCAAATCAAACGTTTTCGCCTAAATAACTACACTATTCACTTCTGCCGCGCACGTATGAGGAATACTGTGAATTCGGGGAAAGGTGTTGTTTACATCAAGTAAGAGCTATGTAGCCCAGGGATGAATGCTATACATTGATCGTGCATTGTATTACCTTGACTTTTTCAGTAAAAGATGATTACCTTAGATTCAGGCAGTCGTCACGGTGCATTCAGAAGAAAGAGGTGGAGAACAAGTTCTTTTTTAAGCCATGTTAGCGGCTTATTTATTGACAACACAAACAAACGCGACTTTTCGACATCTGCTGCGCCCATCGACCGCCTGCACTGGTGAATAGCATAGAAATGGCACACACCAATATTTCTAGGTCCGTATACTTTTTCGTTCATATATTATTCAATTTTGGAAGTCACATGGGAAATGGAAAAGAACGCGTATTCTTTCACTATTCTGAACCGTAGAAAAAGGGGAAAAGCTCCCAACTTTCTTCCTCTCCTTTCTTCTGGCTCCATGTTGGTAGCCACAATGCCCTCTTCTCTCACTGGCTCAAACGCATAGGCTGAAGGATGTATATAGCCATTTGTCGGCCTGTCACGCTCGTCAATGTTTTCTTTGCTCATTCCGGCGACAAAGTATGAGCCCCTTACAGTGTTTCTTTAACGTGAACAGCAATAGAATTTTGTACGAACCATTACGCTGACGTCATAACAACAATGGCGGCGCCCATACTGTAAACACATCTACATTGCTACAATTGGCAGTGCTTTATTCTGAATAATGGGTTTTATTTCGGACTTTTTGTAATTCATTTATTTGACGTCTTACTTCACTGATGCTATTACCATATGTATTATGCGAGTGCTTCATTTCTTCTTTAAATATTATTTGTGAATGTGAAATGTGTCCAGACAACTACAGTAAAATAGTGTTTCAGTTTACTTAAGTTTTATCTCCAGCTGTGGTAAACCAGTGGTCTCTTAGACAAGTCCACAATAAATTTACACTTATTTGTTATCTGATAGTACATGAAGGAATTGCACAAATATTCAAGCATGCTTAGCATTCCTTGTGTTGGAGGTTCATATTCTGGTTAACAAACAGCCTGAGTGGAAAAGTCGGTCACTGAGACTCATTCATTCGGCAGGAAATGCCTGCAACGTCAAACAATGAAGAATTTCAAGTTCAAAGTGAATCGAACATGAAAGACTAGAAGAAATATTTACTGATTTTTTTTTATTGAATGAAAAATGCATTTCAATCAGGCTTGCTCTATATTGTTCACTCAATTAAAACATCAGGACAAAAAAAAAGTGTGTGGTGGTTGCCACTGATTTTCTATAGTTTATATCCCTGCGCCCCAACCAGCACCTGGTCACCAACACACACTAGGCAGTGCTAAGTAGTTACCTGTTTGTTCAGGTAAATAGAAGGTGAATCTTAACTCTTTAACTCTCTCCGCAGGTCATTCCCCCCTTCGAGTTCCCCAAGACGCCCAGCTCCCCCAACATGGTCACCTTCCTGGCTCAGCAGGGCCTCGTCCTGGCGTCGCCTAGCAACCGGCAGGCTCAGGGCGACGCTGGCCCCTACGGTCAGCTGGACCGTGGAGGCGAGGAGGGCAGAGGATTCGTGAGGTACCGACCGCCGCCTCCCGGCATCCATTATTTAACGCCTCCAGGAGGCAGACAGAGCTGTGTATGAGTTAGAGGAGATGTACGGGGACAGGGAAGCAAGGAGTTATGTGGTGATTTGTCAGGTACGCTGTCTCCTGGCATCCATTATTTAAAGCCTAGACGAGGCAACCAGAGCTGTGTATGAGTTAGAGGAGACACGTACAGAGACAGGGAAGCAAGAAGTGATGTTTATGGAGCTGTGTATGAGTTAGAGGAGATGTGTACAGAGACAGGGAAGCAAGGAGTTATGTGGTGATTTGTGAGGTACGCCGTCCCCTGGCATCCATTATTTAAAGCCTCGAGGAGGCAGACAGAGCTGTGTATGAGTTAGAGGAGACGTGTAGCAGGGGACAGAGGACAGGGGACAGGAAGTTATGTTTATGGAGATGTGTATGAGTTAGAAGAGACAAGAAGGCAGCCAGAGCTGTGTATGAGTTAGAGGAGATGTGTAGCACAGTACAGGGAACAGGGAAGCAAGAAGTTATGTTTATGGATGGTCTCTCTTCGATTGGATGGATTATTATGGTATGGTATGCTTTTCTTGCTGATGAGTAATGTCCTCCTCCATCTGTCTCCTGCAGGTCACAGAGCGCTGGCCGCCTGTCGGACATGTTGTTGATGGCGGCGTTCGGAGGACCGCTGGGGGACAGAGGGAGCTCGGAGAACCTGAGCGCAGACAACAGAGCCATAGACATCACAGGTACACACACACACACACACACACACACACACACACACACACACACACACACACACACACAGAGCCATAGACATCACAGGTGTGTTACCATAGCCTTTTACTCACTCACTCACTCACTCACTCACTCACTCACTCACTCACTCACTCACTCACTCACATAGGTACAGAGGTAGACATCACAGGTACTCACACACACACAGAGCCATAGACATTGCAGGTACTCTCACACACACACACACACACACTCACACACAAAGCCATAGACATCACAGGTACTCACTCACTCACCTACTCACTCACTCACTCACTCACTCACTCACTCACTCACTCACCTACTCACTCACTCACTTGATTAAAATATTTACAGAGCCATACATATTACAGGTCTGTTACTATAACTTCTTACTCATACACTTACTCATTCACTTAGTCATTCACTTACTCATTCACTCACTCATTCACTTGCTCACTTAAAGTATTCAATTCATTCTATATCTCATGTATTACAACAGATTCGTACAATATAGAAAAAAGCTATTCACAGTTTTTTGTTCCACTACACATTAAGCTAATTACATATGTACAAAATGGAATATGTTCCATTGCATTTGCTGAAAGTGCACAAAATCAGATTAGGCTAAGTAGACCGTCTGGTATTTGGCTGCACAGTGGTAGTTACTGAGCGGTTTATAAGAACATTTTCGCCCAAAGTACACTCCCTTGGAGACACTAAAACAGGCTGCCGGTAAACTCATTCACCCCGCAGAGTTTGTGTATTATGGGACACAATAAGTCTGGCCGTTGCAGACAAGCCATTGTTGGTGCTGATTGTCATACTGTATGGCTGGCTGTATATTAGGTTCAAAGATCATGTCTGCTTTTATTATTTCATACCAGACATGATTGTTTTCACGTTCACGTCACATCCCAGTTGGCATGCCTGCTCATTGGGCAATTTCCAGCAAGCTCTCGTGTCTCGTGTTTGTACCTACCTGGCCAGCTCCTACTCAGGTGTAGCGTCACCATCTTTAGCCTCAGGTCTCACAGCTAGAGCTGGGCGTAGTGTCCTCCACTATCTGCCCAGCTAATGTGCATGACCACACCAGGTGAGGGAGAGAGCTGACAAAGAGGGCACTGTGAGAGGAGGAGGCTGACAGGTGAAACACCGTGAAGGAAGGAAGTCCATCTTCAGTGCCAGGATGCTGACGAGTCTGTCACTGCCAGATTAGATAAGAGCACAGCACACACCTGTCTCAGGTGAGCCAGACAGCAGCAGGCCAGTTTTGTCACTTATCAGTGACGTTGGCTATAACAGTAGCGTGGCCTTCACATGTGCATGGCTGGGAGGGCGTGATGCGCAGGTAGATTGTGTATCTAAATGGGTCAGCAGGTGGAATCTTTGGAGTGGTGACTGTGCAGGTGTTCTTGTTGGTCTCCATGAAAAAAAAAAAGAGAAAACAAAAACTAGGACAGCAGTTTGGAGAGGTTTGGAGAAGTGTCTGGAACATAGTGCACCATGGGTGATGTATGACTACTAGCGGCGAGCTAAAGAGCCTCTTTTTTTGTTTTTGTTTTCTTTGTCTTTTCTATACTGCTCCACTATCTGCTGTTTCCATTGACTGTAGTTCGTTAAAAAAATGACACCTCAGCCAAAGTGTAGTGACAGATGTAAACATGAAAGGCTGCTGGCACCATAAGTCTGGTGAGCTATGCACCCTTCCTCCAGCAGCCTCTGACTAAAGCTAACTGCCCTCTCTAGCGCCATCTGGTGGAGGAACCATGGTGGCAGGCACAGGCAGCCCAGCACGGGTCGTCTTCACTGTGGGTTCCCCACCCAGTGGCAACACACCCCCACAAACCTCTCGCACCCGGAGGTACTCTGGTAAGTTCTCTTCTCTCCATAATTTGACATTGTATTATTATTATTTTTTTAATGTCCCTTTTCTCACCTCCATGTTCGTACAGGCACTACTGCTGCTTAAATTGCACCATTTGAGCTTTAGCACGTCCTATGTGTATTATATGCAAGCCTTATTGTACTTTTTCCTATGTTTATATTGTTATGTTTTGTCATCATGTTTTATTCTCTTGTTTTTTAAGATGTTTAATGTTCACTGTGGGCCTATTGAGCGCTGTAGTTTCAAATTCTGTGTGTGTAACTTGTACATATGGTTGACAATAAAGCTGACTTTGACTTTGACTACAGATTGCAAACCATGGAATATAAGAGATGCGTCATCCTCATGTATGTTTGTCTTCTCTGCAGGATCTTCGAGTTCGATCAGTCCAGCAGGGTCCTTCACGGGACGCTACCACCAAACAGGCATCTGCATGGACGGCTGTGAGGGGTCCTCCAGTCCCCGCTACGGCTTCTCCGACCCCATCTCGGCCAACCTGGAGGGAGCCGTCACGTTCGAGGCCCCCGAGCTACCAGAGGAGACACTCATGGAGGTACAGATGGCTCAGATGGCAGTCAGGCCCTTGATGTCCGTCACTCGGGCCCTTGGTTAAGGGGCATAGTGCTGATCAAATCGCAGGACTGGCTTCAGTTTTACTGCTTTAAAGTTTTTACTTAATGATAATAATAAAAATAATAATAATAATAAACTGCACAGATGGCAGTGATTGAGGGGCACAGATGGCAGTGAGGCCCTTAAGGGGCAGAGTGCTGATTAAAGCAATAGAACTGAAGCCAGTACTTGAAGTGTGAATTGAAGTGTTTATATTTTAGTTCTTATAGTCAGTTATATTCATGCGAGTAACAAGTTAGTGTTTTCCAACAACCGTTTGTATTGTTAGTTTAAATTGACAAGTTGATTTTCTTCTTTGGGGAGTTAAGAGTCATTTCTTGTGCACAGATGACAGTGAGGCCCTTGATGTCCGTCACCTCAGGCCCTTGGTTGAGGGGCAGAGTGCTGATTAAAGCAATATAACTGAAGCCAGTACTGTGAATTGAAGTGTTTACATTTTAGCTCTTATAGTCAGTTATATTCATGCAAGTTAGTGTTTCCAACAGCAGTTTGTATTGTTAGTCTGCACATCTAATCTAAATTGACAAGTTTATTTTCTTCATTGGGGAGTTATTTTTTATTTTTTATGACCTCATGCTTGAATGTAAGAGCTTACTTGTGTTTATGTCAGTTATTGAAATCATCTCTCTCTCCCCCTCTTTATCTCTCTCTATCTCTCCCTCTCTATCTCTTTTTCTCTCTCTCCCCTCTCTCTCTTCCCCCTCTCTACCCCTCCTCTCTCTCCCTCTCTCTCCCCCTCTATCTCCCTCTCTCTCCCTCTCCCTCTCTCCCTCTCTCTTCTCCCTCTCTCTCTATATCTCTCTCTCTGTCTCCCCCTCCCTCTCTCTCTCTTTATCACTCTCTCCCCCTCTCTCTGAGCAGCAGGAGCACACAGACACTCTGCGGCGTCTGCGCTTCACGCTGGACTTTGCCCGCTGCGTGGTGGAGGTGGCAGGGACGCGGGGGGGTGAGCGTGAGCGCGGGGGGGACAAGGAGCGTAGCGGGGAGCAAGCGGACCCCCCCTGCCCCCCCCTGCTGCAGCAGCAGAGCATGGTGGCCGACCAGATCAGCTCCCTCAGCCGCGAGTGGAGGTCAGCGCAGCCTCCATGTTATTTTATTTTGTTTTGTTTATTTTATTTTGTTTCATTTTGCCCTATATTTTACCAGGTGATGTCCCACTGCACTGAGATATTCAGTGTGTTTTGCAAGAGAACCCTGGGATTACATGGTGTAGAGCTTATTCTTACAAAGCGTTTAGTTTTTTGCTGAATCCAAAATGGTGGCAGCACTTTATAATAATTTCTTATTAATGACAATTCATTTTGCATTTGTTAACCCTTACATAACACTTTTTTCATAATTTGGTAATCATTGCTTTTACACTATTTCTTATCAGTAAATCATTTATAAACATATCTACAAATGCTAAAGCAGACACAGAAGATGACGGACAGACAGACAGATAGACAGGCTGAAAGATAGACAGCTGATGGCATAAAGACCAACAGGCAGACATCCAGACATATGGGTGTCAATATGTTCATGAATGATTTACTAATGAGTAATAGTGTACAAGCAATGATTACCAAATGATTAATAAAGTGTTAAGTAAGGGTTAACAAATGCACAACAAATGCTTATTAGGAAGTAGTTATTATAATAAAATATATAGTATATGTGGCCTTGTTTACTCTATAGTACGCTATGTAGGGACAGTACAATGTATAGTACAGGCCAACAGTTTGGACACACCTTCTCATTCAATGCTTTATTTACTTCAGAAAGTAAAACCTCTGCCACACATTCCTTCTGCCTGTGCACTTAACATGTGTGTTTCACTCACTAGCTGATCTACCTGTCTGATGAGTTGTGTGCTCGTTAGGATCAGCAGGTTCGTTAAATGATTAGATCAAGTATGTGGCAGCCTGGCAGGTTTGTTTACTTTCTAAAGCTCTGACTGACAGCTACAATGCAGACTACAGACTACAATGCAGACTACAGACTACAATGCAGACAGAATACCATGTTAATACTGTTACTGTCAACGGCGCCCAAACAACCTTTCTCTGCGCCATCAAGACGCAACAAATGCTGCCTTGTGTTTTTTCCTGCCAAACTGTTGAAGCACTTTGAGCTACATCTTGTATGAATTGTGCTATACAAATACAGTTTTAATATTATTATTATTATTATTATTATTATTATTGTTATTATTATTATTATTATTATTACTACTACTATTTTAATGTGATTTTGTTCTTTGTGTTGATGTGTGGCTGAGCTATGCTGACTGAAAGCTACAATGCAGACTACAGACTACAGTGCAGACCATGTTAATACTATTTTAATCTGGTTTGTTCTTCGTGTGTGTTTCAGCTATGCAGAGCAGCTGGTGCTGTACATGAAGACGGCGGAGCTGCTGTCCTCCTCCCTCCACACGGCCATGGAGGGCATCAGGGAGGGCAAACTCTACCCCTCCAGCACCGTCAAGCAGGGTGAGTACACACACATGCACACACACACACACACACACACACACACACACACACACACACACACATGCACACGCACGTACGCAAACACACACACACGCACACATGCAAACACACACACACGCACACATGCAAACACACACATACACACACACACACACACACACGCAAACACACACACACACGCAAACACACTGTACCCCTCCAGCACTGTCAAGCAGGGTGAGTGCACATCCCCTTCCTCTGGCTCTAACTGCACTCAGACACTCCTGAGGCATCATGGGAGTTCAGCAATATATATAGCACATTCAGCTCAGACCTCAACGTGTACTATGGTAGTCAGCAAAATATTTTTAGTGCCTTTTTTTGGAAATTCTCATTTTAAATGAATGAGTACCCTTTCTGTGTGTGTGTGTGTGTGTGTGTGTGTGTATGTCTGTGTGCATGCTTGTGTGTGTGTGTGTGCGTGCTTGTGCGTGTGTGCGTGCTTGTGTGTGTGTGCGTGCTTGTGTGTGTGTGCGTGCTTGTGTGTGTGTGTGTTTTCAGTGGTCAGAAGGCTGAATGACTTGTACAAGTCGAGCGTGATGTCGTGCCGGTCCCTGAGCGCTCGTCTGGAGCGATTCTTCTCACGCAAGCATCGCCTCATGGACCACATCAACACCATCACCGCAGAGAGACTGCTCTTCAGCCACACCGTGCAAATGGTATGTGTGTGTGCGTATGTGTGTGTGTGTGTGTGTGTGTGTGTTATATATTAGAGAGACTGCTCTTCAGCCACACCGTGCAGATGGTATGTGTGTGTGTGTGTGTGTGTGTGTGTGTGTGTGTATGTATGTATGTATGTGTGTGTGTGTGTGTGTATGTGTATGTATGTGTGTGTGTATGTATGTATGTATGTACGTATATATAGACCTAGTTGATTGAACGTTGCAGCTCAAGTATCATGCCATTTAGATGTTTTGTTGCAGAACAACCCATTTGTGTTTTGTTGTAAAAGAACCCCTGTGTGTGTTGCTGTGCAGGTTCAGACAGCTGCACTGGATGAGATGTTCCACCAGGGGGAGCTCTCTGTGCAGCGCTACCACAAGGCCTTGTTGCTAATGGAGGGGCTCTCCATGCTCCTTACAGAGAAGGCTGACATCCTCAGCCTCAGCAAGTGTGAGTGGCATGTACTTACAACACTACTCACAAATACATGTGTTATCTTGGTGCTGGGGTAAGCAAGTTAAGGTTTTTGAGGGTATGGTGTAGTTCAGTTTTAAGATTTGTATAGTGGAACAGTGAAGTACACCAGGTGTCTGTCTGTCTGTCTCTCTGACTGTCTGTCATCTTCTGTGTCTGCTTTAGCATTTGTAGATATGTTTATAAATGATTTACTGATGAGAAATAGTGTAAAAGCAATGGTTACCAAATGATGAACAAAGTGTTAAGTAAGAGTTAACAAATGCAAGATGCCTTTTAGTGTTGAGTGTTTTCATGGTGTGTGTTGTTGTTCTGTGTCCCCGCAGGTAAGCAGTGTATTGAACGGCGTCTGACCGCCCTGCAGTCCGGCTTGTGTGTATAAACACCCCTCCTGGTGTGTGAGCCCACAGCAAGCAGCGTCCCTCCTCCCTCGCTTCCATCTCTCTCTCTCCCTCTTTTTCTCTCTCTCTGTCTTTCTCGCTCTCTCTCTCGCTCTCTCTCTCTCCCTGTCTCTCTCCCTGTCTCTCTCCCTGTCTCTCTCTCTGTCTCTCTCTCTGTCTCTCTCTCTCTCTCTATCTCTCTCTCTCTCTCTCTCTCTCTCTCTTTCTCTCCCTCTCTTCCTCCAGCAGCAGCTTCTGCTCGTCTCTGCTCAGTGCTTGTCAGTTGAGATGACTGTAGGTCCAGTCATGTCCAGTCACTATGGCTTCTTGCTGGGAAAGGGCAAACAGTGCTGGCAGCAGCTGTGTGTCTAACACACACACACACACAAGATGGGTGGAGGGCGTGAGAAGAGAGTGCTTCCTGTCCGTGGCTCAGCTTGCCTCATATTTCACCCATCACAGAGAACACACAAGCACGACAGACAACCACCACAGCTGCAGCCAGACTCTTCACCTGAGCATCATAGCGAGGAGATGATGCCAACACTGAACCGATGCTGTCATTGCTGTAGTCTATCAGAGTTAGTCTCACCACCTCACGCTGACGAAAAGGACAAGTGGTTATCCTCGTAAAGGTTGCTGGGATCAGAAATATTCTTTTAGACAGTATCTGTGTTGAAATATCTGCGTTTATGATGGTCATGACCAGATGGCGACACGCACTCTCTTTTGTTTACACACACACACACACACACTCCACGTCAGCCTTCTGTGGCCATCCACATCCTTTTAACCCGCTTAAGGTTTTAGTTTAGTTTTTTATTTAATCTAGTAGTTTTAGGGATCATTTACATACTTTACCATCTATCCTTCTGTTGAATTCAAGGCCAGTGGATCTGAAGACCAATCCCCCAACCTACAGTATGCTGGACCAATGATTGAATATTTAAAAAGTAATCTTATTTAATACTTTGTTGTTATTTTTTTGAGGAGAGTGACCCTCTGAATGTTTTGGACCAGAAAAGTAGGAGACGAGGAAAAGTTTGAATGTGGAAAGGACAGCACTTGTCTTAGCTGTTCCACTGGATTTGTTGAAGCTGAACAAACTTAACTGGTTATTCTCACCAAAAGTTTATCAAGATATGATCTGGAAAAGTCTTATCCATTCCCCAGTTTTGTTTTTCTCTATACATGTTTCATGCCCACACAGCTCAATGTCCAGGTTCTGTAGCGGAGAACACCTGACGACTACCTGTTGCACTTTAGAGAATCACGATTGACCACAGATGAGGGGATGGTTCTTTTACAAAGTGGTAAATTATGTTTGATTTTATTCAAGAGAATCTTCCAGGAGTGGTTCAGGGGAGGGGATAGACCATATGATTTTGTTTGATTTTTTATGTTATCACCACACTCCAATCCATTTGATTGTGATGTATAGGGCAAAGGTTTGCTTGTGTGTGTTGGTAAAAGACTGCATATACATATATATATTCTTTGTGGTGTGACCCATTAAGGGGACAAACTAATGATTTCAGTTAAACTATTGAATGGAAATGATTGACAAACATTGTAGGATTAATGTTTACCCCCCCATTTGATACACTTCGCTCAATGCAAGCGCTGCATGGGCCTCTGGAGAGGTTGGCTGACATGTCAGTATTGGTGCAATATCGCCTGGAAACAACACGATGCCTGTGTGCAGCAGAGTCCAGGGAATGCCCTTGATATCTTTGAGTGCAGAGCAAGGACCACCTGACAATCTACGACTTGCAGCACTGGTGGCTTAGTATCATGTAGCAATAGCTTTACCACTTACACTTGGCTCAGAACAGCAGCTTTTTTTCGCCTCGTTTAAGGAAGTTGGGTTGAGTTAAAGATGCCCTTGCTCGAGGGTCAGTTGAGTTTGTTTTCATGTGACTCTGTGTTGGTGCTTTAAGGGTCTTGGTGTGCTGTGTTCAGTGGACATGCTAATGATGACAAGTTAAATGCTAACCCCTCAACTGAACCGCTTGCACTGCTTTGCCATTGAGAAGGGCACCTAGCGTTCCTAGCGTAGCCCTAAGAGTTTCCCTGGTAGAGGGGGCCTGTTTGCTGTTGCTCCAGGAACAGCCATTAGATTCATTTTATCCACATACGTTTGCTAGAGGTTGTTTTAGATGTAGACCTCTCCCGATATATATTTTAGAGTCGTCTTCTGTAGAGTTAGGTTGTGTTAGTAGACGTAGGATGTCTTAAGTTATGCTGTTGTTTTTTTCTGTATCTTAACAGGGAAAAGATTGACGCTATCAAGGAAGGTGTTTAAATGTGCCTTTTGATTTTAGAAAATGGAAGAAGAAAAAAAAGCAAAAATTTGTACACTGAAAAAATATGCTGTTCTATACTGTCATGTGTTAGCTTTGTTTTGTTACTTTGATGACAGGGTGGGCATGATTATAACTAAGGTTTATACTCACCTTTTGGATTGTTGGGTGTGTGATTGAAGTATAGATTTATTTTTTTGAGTGTGTGCGTGTAAGGATATGTGTGCGTCTGTCTTTGACTAGTGTTTAAGTAAATTGATTGTGTGACATCATTGTTTGATGACCATGTGAGGTTACAGTAGCAGTGAAAGAAGTCATTGACACAGACTTCTTTGATGGCTGCAGAACTAACCAGATGGTCTCGTTCTGATTTTGAAAGGCCAGTTGGTTGTTTTATGTTGTTTTTCACATGTCCAGTGGACTGGTATAGTATAGTTATATTTTGGTGCACTCATCGACAAGTGTGTTGCCTTGCTCTTCAGCAAAAGCAGATCTATTTTTTAAGCTCCAATAAGCTCATCTACTCTGTTACATCAGTCATACTGTACTGTGAAGAGTGTGGAACTCATAGTCATTCCAGCGTGATATTTATAAGTCCTCCCATCCTCTCCTTGCTTTATATAGTCCCTCTCATCCACAAGGGTAATACACACTTAATTAGCATACGATTACACTTAGTGAGAACTGGAAAACGACACATTTCTCGTTATGATTTATTTAGTTAAAATCGTGAATTGCCAGTAGATACACACAGAGACATGATACGTTACGTTTGCACGATAGTCTCTCTGGCTGGTGAAGAAGACACTAACTCTCTATCTTGACACACACACATACATGCTGCAGTGAGCTTTCACAAGTATTTTTCATACATTTTGACTGCTACTCCGGATATAATTATGAATATCGTGTTACCAGCTCCTGTAAATGATTAAGACAATACTAATAGGCCTTTCCCCCCTCTCATCCTATTACTTGTATATAAGGATTGTAAATTAAATTATTGCTTTACATGTATATAAATTAAGTGCATGGGAGTATCTTACCTATATCCCCCTTGCCCCACCAAAGACAAGATGCTGACTTTGCCCCTCATTGCTTGACTGTTAAACCATTGCTAAGAGTCTGTTTACCAAGCGAATCTAAAGGAACTACACACACACACTTACACACATTCTGTCAGTGTCCATAAAGATGTAACTTTTGCTTTTGAACTTCAAGATGGTTCAAAATCAATAAAGTGAAAGTTGAAGTGAATGGACCTTGTGTTTTATTTCCAACTTGGTTATTGTAAAATATATATGAATACCACATATCTTTTATTCCACTGAAGGATAAACAGTTTAATTTAAGGATTGCATGACATTTTGATGGAAAAAAATTTGGCCTAAGATGAAGCATGGGATATTTTCTGTTTGAACTTAACTGATGCCAGTTGAGTGCCAGCCGTGTTGACCTTTTAAAAACATTTTTAAAAACCATAACGCAGCCCTTTTTAAAACCTTCTGGATATACATAAATGGGTTTGTGAACCCGACAACCCTAATGTCATGTGGGAATGTCTAAATGTCCCCTCTTTTCTCTATATAAAGCTTCAAGAGTCATTTTACTATCCAGTGATAGACCATAGGAAACCACAGACGGTTATAAATACCAATAAAACCTAAAGAGGAAAAATTAAGTCATGACTGCTTGGCATCCGTGACTTTATTTTTTTCCTCTTAGTGGTCCTTACTCTCGCGAGATCTTGGGTTTGCCGAAAGGTCAGAGGTTGTTTGTCCATGTGAGTGCAGCCACAAAGATTCTGGATATACAAACTGTGGCATATAGATGGATATTTTATTCTGCAGCTAGAGACTTGTACGTTGTGTGGACTTTAATGTAAACTATACAGTGGTAGATGAATGTAACATAAGTTTTGAATTCCTCGCAGAGCTTTGAATAACATGGAGCATAAAGTGTCAAACTTATGCTAATTGTGTAGCGTTATAGAGGCTATAAACTAGGGATGCTTAGGTGATAGATCAAGATATCATTACAGGGTGAAGTGAATGTGTTTTCATATGTGTCGGCAACGGGATTTGGTTGTTGGTGTTATTTGACTGGCACTGTTTGATGCGAGGAGTGGTTTCCAAGCTACTCACAATGCTAGCCCATTAAAAACAGAAATATTGCAGAGTATGCCAAGACTGCTGCAGATTATTCATGTTTTACCAAGTCCACGAGTTGTATTTGAAGGATCGAAAGTCAGAGGTAAAAGGCTTCTATTTATTTAAAACCAATTCATTGATGTAACATGTGTCTCATTAGCAATTAAGCTTGGCTTGCGAGAATGACAAAGCTAACCCTGACATCATTCCTTTGTAATGTTTTTTCGTTGCAAGGGTTTATCTTCCAGTTTAAAAGTTGGCGTAGTTGTTATTCTTCCGTCGAGATGAAAAGATCAGCAGAGGATAACGGAGCGGCTGGTGATCTCGAACATGTAGAGAAGAAATTAAAGGAAGATGGGGACCAAAGTCAGGAGGACAAGAGGATTCCGAAGAGGAAGGTGGCGTTGTTAATGGCATATTCAGGAAAAGGATATTACGGAATGCAAGTAAGTATGTCAGGCTTGGTCAAGTATAAAAACGGCATATGCCATGTGGGAAAACTGTTGAATATAATGGAGCGTTCATGTATTTATGTCTTTTGTGCGTTCAACAGAGAAACCCTGGCAATGACCAGTTCAAAACCATAGAGGATGAGCTGGTGACAGCACTTTTGAATGCAGGCTGCATCCCGGAGAACCACAAAGATGAAATGAAAAAAATGTCATTTCAGAGATGTGCACGAACTGATAAGGTAGTCAGGGGTACCGAAGGGAGTTGGTCATTTTCTATTAAGTCCTTTGTATGATTGAATGAAACGTTGTGTCGTGGTTTGATTTTCCACAGGGTGTTTCGGCTGCAGGTCAAGTGGTGTCTCTCAAGCTGTGGTTGATTGAGGACCTCTTGGACAAGATCAACGCAGAGCTTCCACCACACATCAGAGTACTTGGTGAGGCAGCTGCTGGCAAGACCCCCCCTTGATAGCTACCTTTGAATGGCATTGTCAAAACATGACTGTTCTTAATGTGTTGGGTATTTCCTGCAATCTCATAATGTATGTCTGTATGCATCACGATGCAGAGGCCACAGTACGAGACTGATTGCTAAATAATTACATTCTAAATAATGACCATGTCTACAACAGAATTTTCTCCAATACCTATTTAAAGTCAATATTACAATAGCAGTAGCAATAGCAAAGCATAAAGGATTGCAGAACTTAACAACACTTCAGTTAAGACCCCCATCTTATTAAAATATTTTGTTCCAATTCCAACAGTTCTGAACTTACATTGACCTTTGGTGTTTTATATGCGCATAGCTTTTTTATGCTATACCTCTTATGCTACACAGCAGCAATACAGCAGCCACTGTATAGATACAGAAGTACGGCCTGATGTCTCACAGTATCGATGTTTCCAGCACAGCCCGAGTTCTAAGCGATCATCCTCACTCTCGTCGCGTCCCCGACAGGTATGAAGAGAGTCACAGGTGGCTTCAACTCCAAGAACAACTGTGACGCGCGCACCTACTCGTACATGCTGCCCACGGTGGCCTTCTCCCCGAAGGCCCACGACCAGGAGGACACTGCCTTTCGCCTGGAGGCCTCCACGCTGCAGTGGGTCAACCGCCTCTTCGCCCGCTACAAGGGCACCCACAACTTCCACAACTTTACCTCTCAGAAGGGCCCGCGCGACCCCAGTGCCAAGCGCTACATCACCCACATGTCGTGCGGCGAGCCCTTCGTGCGGCAGGGCGCCGAGTTCGCCGTCATCACCGTGCGCGGCCAGAGCTTCATGATGCACCAGATCCGCAAGATGATCGGCCTGGTGATCGCGGTCGCCAAGGGATACGCCAGTGAGGACGTGATGGAACGCAGCTGGGGAGAGGAGAAGGTGGACGTGCCCAAAGCGCCCGGCCTGGGGCTCGTCCTGGAGAGGGTGTGTGTTCAAGCGTGCTTTGTGTTTTATGTTCTGTCTTTCTTTTTCAAATTTCATTTCTTTACCCTTCATAAATCGGTTAAAACTTAGCATATATTTTTTTTTACTTGTAATAGGGTGATTTCTGTAAATGCAGTTTTTTTACAGTGTAAAAAGCTCAAATGTCCATCACCTCTCGAATAAGGCTCTGTCATAAAGGTCTTTCACATTTCACATGCCCTTATTTACATGTATTATGAACTGAATACCCAAGTCCAAGAGAACCAGTAAGCAAACCGGACATACATTTAATTGTGTGCACGTGTTCATAATATGGTCTACATACAGAAACATATGTGTCTGCAACAGGTGCACTTTGATCGCTACAACAAGCGCTTTGGAAACGACGGCCTGCATGAGAGACTGGAGTGGAACGAGGAGGAGGAGTCCATTTCGGCCTTTAAGGAGTCCCACATCTACCCCACCATCGTCGAGACGGAGAGAGACGAGAAGTCGATGGTCAGCTGGATGGCCACCTTGGACATTCATGACTTCGAGGGGACAGCAATGGGAAAGCAAGACAGGAAACCGGGAGAACAGGTAGAGTGTGTGTGTGTGTGTGTGTGTGTGTGTGTTTATATTTAGAAATAAATTCTATTTCGTTAGAGTTGCATTTTTTTTAGAGCTTTGACACAGTCCCATATTTTTGCTGATGAGATGTTTTGTGTTTCTCAGGATGACGACGATGGGAATGGATCGGATTAATTTTCAGTGATCATGGAATGGATAATTCACCTTTGCTTTAAATCACAAAAATCCAACTGAAATTATTATGTTTTGAATAAATTTTTAGTTTTAATTAAATTGTTTGCAGACTTTTTCTTGTGCAGTTTTGCTTTGGCCTTTAATGCTTTTGACATTGTCTCTGTCAACAAGTTTTACATCTGATGGTATACCATAATTGTCATTTAGATTGAATGTTTCAGCCCAAAATTACATTTAACAACATTGATAGGAAGGGTTTTGTTTTAGTAGTTAAAGGTGACCCATGTCCATTCTTATTTTTGTGATGGTTCAATATATTTGTGTATGCCCTGTGGGACCACTTAGTCAAGAAATATTACACACAAGAATCACAGTGGACTTCATAAGCTAATATTATTTTAGGGGATGGTGAAGCAGGTTTTAGAACATGTACAAGTGTTGGTCATATAATTAGAATATCATGAAAAGTTGATTTCAGTAATTCCATTAAAAAAGTGAAACTTCTATAATGTATACATACATTTTACACAGACTGACGTATTTCAAGTGTTTTTCTTTTAATATTGATGATTATAACCAACAACTATGGAAACCCCAAATTGTGTATCTCAGCAAATTAGAATATTGTGGAAACGTTCAATATTGAAGACGCCTGGTGCCACACTCTAATCAGCTAATTAACTCAAAACACCTGCAAAGGCCTTTAAATGGTCTCTCAGTCTAGTTCTGTAGGCTACACAATCATGGGGAAGACTGCTGACCTGACAGTTGTCCAAAAGACAACCATTGACACTTTGCACAAAGAGGGCAAGACACAAAAGGTCATTGATAAAGAGGCTGGCTGTTCACAGAGCTCTGTGTCCAAGCACATTAATAGAGAGGCGAAGGAAAGGAAAAAGTGTACAAGCAGTAGGAATAACTGCACCCTGGAGAGGATTGTGAAACAAAACCCATTCAAATATGTGGGGGAGATTCACAAAGAGTGGACTGCAGCTGGAGTCAACCACTGCGTACAGACGTATGCAAGACATGGGTTTCAGCTGTCGCATTCCTTGTGTCAAGCCTCTCTTGAACAAGAGCGCGTCAAAACTTTCTCGCATGGGCTAAAGACAAAAAGGACTGGACTGCTGCTGAGTGGTCCAAAGTTATGTTCTCTGATTAAAGTAAATTTTGCATGTCCTATGGAAGTCAAGGTGCCGGAGTCTGCAGGAAGAGAGGAGAGGCACAGAATCCACGTTGTTTAAGGTTGAGTGTAAAGCTTCCACAGTCAGTGATGGTTTGGAGTGCCATGTCATCTGCTGGTGTTGGTTCACTGTGTTTTCTTAGGTCCAAGGTCAACACAGCTGTCTATCAGGGACCACTTGCTGCAGTAGTTCAGGTAAAAGGATCCCCAACTAAGTATTGAGTACTGTAAATGCTCATACTTTTCATGTTCATACTTTTCAGTTGGCCAACATTTCTAGGAATCTTTTTTTTTGTTTCGGTCTTAAGTAATATTCTAATTTACTGAAATACTGAATTTGGGATTTTTATTAGTTGTCAGTTATAATCATCAAAATTAAATGAATAAACATTTGTAATATCAGTCTGTGTGTAATGAATGAATATAATATACAAGTCTCACTTTTTGAATGGAATCACTCACATAAACCAACCTTTTCATGATATCCCAACTATCTGATCAGCACATGCATGGAGACACAGATGCGTGTTTTTCTCCAGCCACAGGGTGGCAGTATACTAAAGACGAGTACTTCCGGACGCCACCTTCTATGCGTCTATGATCACAACATCATGGCGCCGACCAAGAGCAGCAACGTGAAGGCAAACACCCCAAAGGAAAGTAATACGAAGTCATACAAAAAGGTTATAAACGATAAAGTTGAAGCTATTCTTCAAAGCAGAAAAAATGCAAACGAAGTGTTCGATCTCCTGGAATATTTGCAGGTAATGGCACATTCAGGTTGATTGCTATATATCATAGAAACTAAGTTGAACTGTACTATGGTAGTGGACAGTACCTTTGGACACACACCACCCCTTCCTCACTAAACTTTTGTTGTGTTTCTCAGTCTGCCAAAGAAAAAGAGGTTGTGTGGGCTGTCCACGCCTGTGAAAAGTTGTTCGGGGACTTGATGGAAAAAGGTGACTTGTTTGTCGGCAAGCTACCAGAGGAGGATGAACTGATGGAGGGTGAGTACTATGGGATAGTCAGCTAAGCACCACACAGACCATGACAGAAACACACAGTGTAACAAAATTTGTAACAAAATATCTTTTCATGATTAGGAGAACATAGCGCAGATGACAAGTATCGCATGTTCATGAGACACAGGTATAACGGCTGCACAGAGCAGCTGCTGGAGAACATGGAACACAAGGCTTACCAAGTCAAGGTGAGACAAACTAAATGCTGCAACGATTATAATTTTGCTCGATAAGTGAAACACATGGTCTTGAACAGGGTTTTAATAATGCTGGTAGTAATTATAGGAATATTTGGGCTGGTAGTAATTATAGTAATATTTGGGCAAAAGAGCACCTTGCAGATAATGATGCCTTACATCTTCGCAGGAGACATCCCTGTGCACACTCATGAAGTTCGTATCAACAGAGGGGAAGTTTCCTCTCCAGAAGCTGGACTGGTGTGAACATTACAGCTTCCCCAGAGAGCTGATACAGGTCAGTTATTACCACAGCTGCTCACTTCTGTCTTTCATCCAACCAACTAGTGTTATTACATTATTATTATTACATTATTATGTAGAGAATATCAGTTATAATTGTTAAATTGTACATTTGTGCTTTAAAAATGAATACAAATACCTTGAGCAAGAAACCCCTGTTTGAAAACGTATAATGTGTTTGCTGTGTGCCCGTAACACAGATTAATCTTGTTGGCCACTTTTGTACCCTGCTAGTCTACTTAAAGACACTCCTTGTCAAAGGCATGAGAGAGACACTAAGTGTTGAGCTGTAGCAGTCATCTGAAGGACGTGAGCAGTCCAACATACGGCTGTAGTGGATATCACGCATGGTGAAACTCAGCCAATACCTGTGCAGTCTGACGGGGGGTTAATGTGTGTGTGCAGGCCGTGGTCCAGCGGTTGCTGTCGGAGACGGAGGACATGGCCATGCTCATCTCCAGGTTTCAGGAGTTCCTCGAGATGGACGATGTGCGCTACTATGTCATGTGCTCTGTTCGTGATCATGTGGCCAAAGTTATGGAGAAGAGTAAAGGAGTAAGTGTTAAATATTTAACACCCCCCTCCCCACACACACACCCCATTCCCCAATTGGGATTTACTTAAAGTCTTTTGGACACCCAATCATTCATTAATTTATTTGTTTGTTTGTTTTTGACAGGCCGTGATGCCAACATTCCAGACCAACGTGTTTACTCTTCTCACTATCATCAACATGCCCAGCGAAGAGTCTGAGCTCAAGAACTTCATGGTCACACAAGGAGGTCAGACTAGTGAACATTGTGGTGTTTCTGAATTATTGTATTATATTTGTAGCCTGTTGTCCTCACCAGATATTTATATTGTGCTGTGTAATCAAAGAAAATTAGGTAAAAAGAAAGTTATGAAGTTACACTGACTGAAAGTCTTAACGTCAGTATGAGTGTATTTATATATTCTAATAGGTATCGCTCTTCCTTTTACAGCTAAGCATGATGACTGGAAAGCAGCTAAATTTAAGGTGAGTCAACTTACTTTCATTTAACTTAATTCAAAGAACTTCATTTTACATTTAGGAATTTCATGGATCCTTAACCATGTTATAGCGTTTTACTGACGCAAATGGTATTGCTTTACTCTCAGGAGCACAAGCGTGTGTTTGAGAGAACCTGGCTGGTGTTCCTGAAGTACAAGGTATGTGCTGCTCATTGTAAAATAGATATTAAGAGTCTGTGTCTGATGTAAACTCCACTGAAACGCTGAAACTTTTGTATGCATGTATAGTTACCAGGCAGCATGTACAAGAAGGTTCTGGTGATTCTACACGACTCCATTCTACCTCACATGAGCGAGCCCACACTCATGATAGACTTCCTCACGGCTGCCTATGATGTCGGTAAGACGACACTCTGTTTTGATCTTTTGAAATTTGATCTTTAATAGCAAAATGTCTTTACTGCATCATTTCAGTGTATCTTCAGTGTATCTGATGTCTAAATGACTTCACAATTGAGGTTGCATTAGACCCAGAAACCTCTACGGCAGATCCTTTGTGGCGCCAGTTCACTGTTGGACTGTCTGTTCTCTAATATTTTCTGTTTTTCAAATGCTAACAGGAATATTAAAATGCATTAATAAACTGTGATTTGTGTGAATTCTGAATGACTGAAGAAGGGTTTATTTCAGACTCTTACAGATTTTATTTCGACTTTGTTCAGGTGGAGCTATCAGCTTACTGGCTCTGAATGGTCTGTTTGTTCTCATGCACCAGCATAATCTGTGAGTTTTTTTTCCTTTTACAAACATTTGCCATAACCTGCATGAACACCATGAACACCAACCTAAGCTTTTGCGATTTATAATATATTTGAGTCAGTGTGTTCTGACATGATTTTCCAGACGTTTTCCATTTTCCCAGCTCATGGTTATTAGCTAAAATATCTTTAATAATCCTGAACTACATCCTCACCAATTATCGATCTACTTTATGAATTTCTTCAAAATCATGTTTCTTTTTACAGAGAGTATCCAGACTTCTACAACAAACTCTATACTCTCCTCGAGCCCTCGGTCTTCCATGTGAAGTACAGAGCACGCTTCTTCCATCTGGCCAACCTCTTCCTCTCCTCCACGTGAGTTTCTCTCCCACTGCAGTCCTCGTACACACAGATCCATTGATCATACAACTAGAATTCAAATAAATTCTGACAGAAAGGTGAATTTGTTTCAGTCACATTTAAAAAAGTCTGCCCCAGGCCTTAAGCTTTAACAATTGGCAGTCACAGCAACAAACGGATGTACTTGTTTCCAATGTGAGTTGCTGATTCAGAGCAGTGGGAAAGGTGGCTTCTGCGTCACCAACTATGTAGGCTGAAAATAGGACAGAAGTTAGTTTTTTGGGCAACCACATAGTGTAGTTACCAACGAGAGTGAAGGCACTGTGAACAGTCAGAATGTCTTCTGTTGCCAGTGGCTTGTGAGTAAGAGAGAGAAATGCCCAGCCAAGAGCAGAGGGTGGAGAGGTTTGTGTCACCAGTGACCTGGTAACTTGATAAAAACACTGTAATGGATTTAGCTGAAAATGGGACAGATGTTAGTTAAGTGCATAGTGCAGTTATCAACAAGAGTGAAGTCAGTGTAAACAGTCAGAATGCCCTCTGTTGCCAATGGCTTGTGAGTAAGAGCTGTCCAGCCAAGAGCAGAGGGTGGAGTGGTTTGTAATTTGGTAACTTGATAAAAACACTGTCATGAATTAAGCTATCTCTGTAGTTTGGCACCAATAGCTATGAATTAGACAGTGTTTATGCTGTCTGACTTCATCTCTGCTAATGGAAATGTGTTTCTTTTAAATACTGTCTGTGTTTCTCATCGTGAATTCTGACTCCAGGCATCTGCCGGTGTACCTGGTGGCTGCGTTTGCCAAGCGTCTCTCGCGGCTGGCCCTTACTGCCCCTCCCTCCGCCCTTCTCATGCTCCTGCCCTTCATCTGCAACCTGATCCGCCGACACCCGTCCTGCAGAGTGCTCATCCACAGACCCAGCGCTGAGGGTGCGTGTCTTAACCTCTGGGGGGGTATTCCAACTATGGGTGGTTTAGTGAACTAGATGTTTTATTGTCACATGCATAGACATACTGGGTAGAGTAGGACATGCAGGGTGCTCATCCACAGACCCACTGCTGAGGGTGCGTAGCTTAACGTTTAACCTCTGGTGGGGAATTCCAAGTGGGTGGTTTAGTGACTAGCCTAGATAGGTTTATTTGATTTGATGTATTTGGTGGTTTATTGTCACATGCATAGACATATTGGGTAGAGTAGGACATTCAGTGAAATTGGTGAGTGATTGTCTAAAACTGTGCATGGGGAGGGGTAACTCGGCGTAAGTGGTAAACCACCTACTTGTGCAGTCTCGTGGGATCTTTCTTCTAGCAAAACAAAGCCATATGGCTCTGCTATTAGGAGGTTTACCACTTGCTCTGAGTTAACATATCCAGGTAAGTCATTAAACCTGCTTTTCTGAAACACCCCTCTGATGTCTAAAACTTGCTTCACTGTCAGGCCTATCTTCAGCTCCCAGCAGTCTTAGGCCCTGTACACACTAAGCCGGATAAATATGAATACGTGTATCCGTAGTTAAAACGATCTACGTCCACATTATCGTTTTTATACCGTTTTCAGAATTTTCTACATTTTTGTTGTGTCTGTTACGTCACTCACGACTCCCGCCGTGCAAGCTGTTTGATTACAGGCGCGACAAGGTATCACTATACCCACACTATAACCGAACGTCATCGTATTTCAAACTCTCCAGTTTCGCCGTACACACTACAACGCCAAGCTGGAGTTTTCAGATTTATCCACTTTAGCGATCGTTTTCAAAAAGCATCGTTTTCGGTGTTGGAATACGGCATATTAGTGTGTACGGAAGGGCTAACCGGATAAATTATTATGCGTATTCAGATTTATCCGGCTTCGTGTGTACAGGGCCTTAGATACTGCTACCTATGAGCTATATAACCTTAGTCTGTGAAATGTTACCAGTTAGTACCAGTAATAACTGGCCACCCTCACCCCGTAATAGTATGAAGAACACAGCCCTTGCATACCCCAACCCCCTCCGCCCCTCACACACATCAAGCCCCTGCCACTATATAACCTTAGTCTGTGAAATGTGTTACCATTTAGTACCGGTGTTATTAGTGGTCAATTCATGACCTATTTGCAGGTTATTTACCTTAGATTTGTTTTTGGTGGTGATTATGGTGTCGGTGATGTGGCTAATGCTGATATGCTATTGTGGTTGATTTCTGGTTGGCTTTTACTACCAGACGACCCCTGTGATGACCCGTACATCATGGAGGAAGCGGACCCCGCCCAGTGCCATGCTCTGGACAGCAGCTTATGGGAGATCAAGGTGGGCTGCCACATTTCCCTCTTCCTTTTCCTGTGACATCACACACCAGCTGCTCTTCTGTCCTCTTCATCCGTCACTGAAACATGCTAGGATATATGTACACTTGCTTACAGGGTCCGGTCTGTGCAAACAGAAACGTATGTCCAGGATGACGGAAATTTGTGTTTTATTGGCTCATCTACTTAATTCTGATTGAGGCCTCAGAGGGGTCCTAGTCATACAGAACATATTTATCCTTAACATGGAGGAGGAGTAGAATATGTCCTTTCTTGGCCCTCTCTTGTTTGCTCTGTCTCTGGCCCGTCGTATTGTGACTTTTACCTCAGGCACTATGTGCTCCTTCCATAGCGTTCCTTGTCTACTTTAGCATACTCAAATTACATTACATTACACTTAGCAGACACTTTTATCCAAAGTGACTTACAAAAATGAGGACATAAGCTAACAGAGGTGTAGAGGAACACAGAGTAAGCAAACTACCTCCATACATACAAGGAGGTGCATGTTCCAAAGTAAGTTTCCCCGAGCAGGGACACTACAGACACACATACTTCCTACATGAGGCACCTAGGTAGAGAGTTGGTTTAGTGGTTGTTAGTTTTATTAGAAAGGGAAGCAATCTCGGAAGAGAAGGGTTTTTACAAGCAAATGATATGGCTTATTGACTCATCATATCCACTCTCCTAATTCCCTGCCCCTCTTTATATCCATCAGACTCTGCAGAACCACTACCATCCTGATGTTGCAAAGGCAGCCCAGGCAATCAACCAGCCATTAAATAAAATAGAGGTGGACATCAGTAAGCTTCTTGAACTTTCCACCTTTGAGGTAATGCTCTATCTAAAGTTCATTGCAAATACATCAACATTATTGTCCGTCCGCTCATATTGTACCACTTTTCCTGGTCAGTTTGTACTCTTGTCGAATCATTGGTAGTGAAGGAAGATGTGTGTATGTTCATGTGTTGTTGGTTCTGCTTCCTTTCTTCTCTGCAGCTAATGGAAAGAGACCTGAAGGAGGCGCCTAGTACTGTTCCACTGGAATTTGATAAAGCTACACAGCTTCTTCAAGGCTCTCGGGATGTGCTGGGAGTCCATTTTTGTCTGGAGTAAATACAGAAGTGCAATAAAACCCTTTTTCTTAAACTTTCCATTTCTTGTTTTTTATAATACAATATCAGCAATTTTATTCAACATATATTACATGTCTCTCCAAACCGAAATAAATGCATTTTTTTTCCAAATAATGTCCTGTTTTCATTTGCATTTGAATATTTTAATATTTTCTGCTAGAATGTCACATTAAATTCAGGGTGAGCCATGAAATGAAAACAGGCTAAATTTAACACCTAATCGCGTTGTGTATTTGACTAAACTGGGTTAGATGATTGACCTAGGACCACTGAATCAACTGTGGCTTCACTATAACGATGGAAGGGCAAGAACATTATAACAAAAATATGAAATGTCCTCTTTAGCATTCCGTATGACGAATCGTATTGTGATTGGTCGGTTGTATGACGCACAGTTACGTTTTGTACGTGTATGTGCGTAGCTTTTTCCGGAGGTCCAACCGATACATCAGCCGAAGAAGATGGTAAGCTGATAGCATTGAAACACATCCATAGTATCACGGCATTATGACAAGAAACTGTCGGTGTGTCATGCATGCAAGTAGATTTAGATGTTGCGAGCATTTTGTGGAGATAAGGATTTGGTTTTCTATGCCTTTTCGCGTCACAGCTCGTAATAAGGGAGTTCGAGATGGGTGAAAGATCACATGACACTGACAGCAAAAGTGGGAAAGAGCCTTATACCAGCGTTACGGCCCTTTCAGCGTTTGATTAAACGTTCCCTACTCGTATGCTTCAACATTACATGTTCTGTTTCGCTTACCATGGTTGTTTTTCACCCATTATCACCGAACTTTATATGGAAACCTCAATGTTGTCTGAATAATTAGCTTGCCATTCCACTGACAAGGGTTAGGCTATAGAGCCAATAAGCATCCTAGCTGTGTAGCCAATATCATATCGAGCTACCTACCTTAACTTGTAGCTAAATAAGTATTATAAAAGTTATACCTCATAATGTCAATGGATGAGTTTAACTTGGAATATTGTGAAATGCGCTGTTTTAAATAAATTGTTGTGATATCTGTGCATATGTACAACTAAGCTATATTGGATGGAAGATGTAGCAAGCTAGTTAGTTGTTTACCCAGGTTGCTAACTAGCTTGATGGTGTTTACATCAATTAACAGTTTGACTTGCAACTGGGTCCAGTTGCTGTCGTTAGTAATTGGCAAGCTCATGACAGAGACATGATAAAGCGAAATACCTATTAGCATAAACCAAATTATTTAGTCCATTTGGTTTATGCTGACCGCGGTTCATGATACTCGACTTGCCCTTCTGGAATGTGTCCAACACATTTAACATGCTGGCTCCGTGTTTAATTTGCTTCAGGTAACCTCTGTGCGGCCTTATTGTTTTGTTCAGTAATGCATAACTTATGCATGCATGCATGTAATGAGCACTAACCATCACCACAACCACTAACCTTTTATTTACATCACTAACCCCATTTTAATTTCTGATTTGTGTTTGTGAATGCCTCATTTATTATTCATTTATTCACGTTTGAACTCTAATTTCAGTTTTTTCCTCTTGTCTCACATTTTATTTATTTTTTCACTTTTTGTTTTTTTTTACCTTTGATCACGCTTTCTCTTGATCTCTCCACACCATTTCCCTCACCTCACCTCACCTCCCTCCACTCCACCCCTTCCTGCCGCCAATCAACCTGTCCATTGCACTCAGGCTGGTCACAGAGTAAGTGTCCTTCTCTACATCCTTTTGTGCCGAGACCTTTCATTTCTGTCCAGCGCGCTCCTGAGGAGGCTTGTGTTGCAGACTAATGGGCTGGCTGTTGTGCGGTAGACTCCTTGCACTGGTCAGGTCAGGGCCTGGTCATTGGACCTAGTTGGTGTGGGTCAGCCTCTCTGTAGGACACAGTCCATAGCTGCCCAGTCCAGGAAGATTGGTAAAGTGGTATCATTCGATTGGTGTCCACCCGTTGAATGCAGTAAAATAAGCAGAAATCATTCATTTCATTCTCTGTAAGACTGCACACTAACTGACCTTGCTTTGTTCACAGATTAAAATAAAAACCTTATAGAGTGTTCATATAAAATTTGTAAATAAGATGGAACAGTTTTCACAAGCTTCATTAACCATGCTATACACACACACACGCACACATACACACACACACACATAAATAATGATTAATGATACAGGTGGTATGGGTTCACTGAAATACAAATCCTGAAGAGATCAATTTTCTAACAAACTCTTCTCCTCTCCCCTCCATTTGGATGGATGTGGTGTCAGTTGGTCCTGGTGTTAGGCGATCTGCACATTCCACACCGGTGCAACACTTTACCGGCCAAATTTAAGAAGCTTCTCGTGCCGGGAAAGATCCAGCACATTCTCTGTACCGGAAACCTGTGCACCAAGGAGAGCTACGACTATCTAAAGACACTGGCAGGAGATGTCCACATCGTTAGAGGGGACTTTGATGAGGTACGTTTGAGAAGAAAGAAAAACAAAACAGACACTGAGCTTGTGACTTTCATTTTTCCATTTATTAATATGGTAGTTGTAATATATTGTAGGACTTGCCCAAACTGATTTTCAGTACCTTCAATTTTAGTGTACTGAGCAGCAAAAAGACATAAAACACGTGTAGCTAAAAGACGCCAGTATGTGGAGTTAACATCATTTCAGTGAGTCGACACTAACCACAAATCATTATACATTCGATTCACAGAACCTGAACTACCCTGAGCAGAAGGTGGTAACGGTGGGCCAGTTCAAAATCGGGCTGATCCACGGGCACCAGGTGATCCCCTGGGGCGACATGGCCAGCCTGGCCCTGCTGCAGAGGCAGCTGGACGTGGACATCCTCATCTCTGGGCACACACACAAGTTTGAGGCCTTCGAAAACGAGAACAAGTTTTACATCAACCCAGGGTCAGCCACAGGGGCCTATAATGCACTGGAAAGGTAACGAGCAAAACATTTGTCAGGTGGATTTTGGAGGTGTGGTGTGCCTCAGGTTTAGTGTAAAGTGTTTAAGTTTTTGATTGGTATGGTGAGGTATGGTGTGCCTCAGTTTTAGTGTAGAGTGTTTTTCTTTTAGTTTTTGATATTTTGTGCTAAAGTGGCTACATAGATGTCTTGGTAAGGTGAGGTACATTTTTGTCATGTGAAAATGCACAGATATACCCTTACGAAAAATATACAAGTATATATATTATTCAAACTTGACCACAGGCAGACTTTATTTTTAACATGGTCAGGTTTCCAGCTGTCTGGATATGCTTTCAGCTGGGATGCTCGTTAAATTGACATATTTACTCTTGTGTGAAAAGATCGCACACAAAGAAATGTGAGCATTGGGGACATGTTTAATTCAACATAAACACACCAACGTCTTTTCTGTTGTCTGTCAACAGCAACATTATCCCCTCGTTCGTCCTGATGGACATACAGGCGTCCACAGTTGTCACGTACGTGTATCAGCTCATCGGCGACGATGTCAAAGTGGAAAGGATCGAGTACAAGAAGTCGTAATCCGGCCGTGTAACAGAGGTACCTGGCCCTCAGCGGGGAGGAGAGGAGAGGAGAGGAGAGGAGAGGTGCCAGCATCCAGGATGCTCGTCAGTCAGTCCATTCCTTTATACCTGCAGCTCCACAGCGTCACAGCGTCACCACGTCAGCTCTGTACCATAAACCTTCACAATTTGGTCAAAAAAAGAAATGTAATATACTGTTTATATATGTGGAAGTTGACAGCGCTCGCTTGTGTGTTATCTTGCCAACCGACAGCTGTAGAAGATGCAATAATGTCAAGTTAAATTGCATTATGTCTCCAAGGACGTACTGTGGTGCCACTTTTTTGTATTTGTTATTTACACTTAATTTTCTTTGTCCTTCTAATAACTTCAGGCTTTCAAATTCAGTGTAGGCCGTCGTCACACTCACAAACCTCCTCCTTTGTAAAATCATGTGCTCCAATAATAAATCTACAGATGCTAGTAAACTATTCCGTTGTCTTGAACCTCATTTTAATATTGTTTAAAATGAATACTCAGATAATTAAGTAAATGTCTTGGACAAACAGTCATGTAATCTAACAGCCTTACCCTCATCAGTGGATGCAGTGCATGTCAAAGAAAGATGTCGTCATCCTCCTCCATTGACAGGGCTCTAAGCAGCTCATCCAGAGAGTCCTCTGAGTCTGAGTCACTCTCTTCCTGCACAGTTGGCTTGCCGAGACTTGGTCTTGCTAAGATGCATAGAGTATAAAAAGATTAATAATCATCAGATGCATAGAGTATAAAAAGATTAATAATCATTCACTAACTATGCACAGATGGTAATCCTGTTTCCAATATCCACTGTTGATAAGCATTGACATTACACAGAGCGCCCTTCCAGGTGGGGACTGTCAGCACTAAGACATTCAGGAATATTACTAAACAACGGGATCGAACAGGTGTGGTCAAGACAGCATTTTCCCAAAGGCCATTATATGTATGGCAAGTTACCTTTGGTAGTTGAGATCTTTCTTTGTTCACCAGCAGTCTTTGATTTCTTAGTTGGTCCTTTCTTTGCCACCCTGTGGAACACAAAACACTACGTCTATCTTTGGTGCAGTTACAAGATCTGAAAATAAGCGTGCTACTGTCAGGATTTAAAAATAATTTCTGGCTGTGTTTATACCTTTTATGGCTATTGTTGATCTTGGGATGGCTATTTTTCCCTTTGTGTGGGTGTTTTCCCCCAGACTTGTTGGGAATTTCAGGAAGTTTTTTTGTCTCAGCCTCCCTCCCCTCAGCCACACTTGCACTGGGCTGCAGTGACTCACTGACTTCAATGTTCAGGTCTGCCAAAGAATCCTCCCCTTAAAAACAGTATTGGATGACACATTAGTCTTCTGAAATGGGGTTAGGGTTAGGTTGTGTGAGACCAGATAGTCAGTGCATAGTCATAGATAGTCAGTGCATAACAAGTAATTTGCATAGAGGCTGACCTGTTCGGATGCACCTGTGCGCAACGTTCATGTAATGTTGCTGAAGAAGCTTCGTCACATACTCATCATTATGGACTGAAGCAATGCTGCATAGGTAACGCCTCTGCCCAGGTGTCAGTCTAGATTGCTACAGTAGGTATGAGAAGTAAGATACCGTGTGGTTGCATTACACAAGTAAAAGTAAGCTTGCATGTAAGTTACCATGTATACTATAGGCAAAACAGCATTTTAAAATGGATCATACATTACAACATTCATTACCTTCCGCAACAATTAAGGAACTGATCTCAACATTAAAATAGTTTGTGACACATACATGTTTAAAATAAGAATAAATGTTAAGTTGTAAAATCTGACAGTAAATTTATTTACCACCAGGAAGGGAGCCTCTGCCAAAGTCGTAGGAATCTGTATAGATCCTATTACTGGGTCTTTCACATGAGGCGGCGGAAGTCTCTTTATCCTTGATCTCGTAGAATTTCCACGAATTACACCTATTGTAAGGCATATAAGTAGACTAACTATAGTAAACAAACTACTAGTAGTATTAGTATAGTAAACAAACAGTTTGGGTCCTGTCCTCCAGCTGCATCTGGGTCACGGGGGAACAGCTTCCAGTTCCCGTTCCAAATTCCATTGGTACACCTATAATGTTTCCTTGGAACACACGGGGCTATCTAGGGTAGCGCTTATCAGGTTGCTGACAAGAGACCCATCATCAAAATTAGTTTGCAAAACAGACAAGGGTAATCTGTTGTGCCACTTACCTCCAAATCCGTTTGTATAGGCTCCAGATGACCTACAGACAATTTAATATGTCCATTAAACTACAGACTTTCTAACAAATAAAACAATTTTAGATCTCAGTCTTACTGACTAGAATACGAAGGCAAATAATTGCTTTACCTGTCTGACAAAGGACCATTTTTCGGAGCTATCTGGTGCATTGTGCCTCTGCTGGAGTTGTTTTCCTCGAATTTCACACGTTTCTTCATGTCCCGACAATATAAAGTTCCACTTTACCTGCAATTTAACACTGGGAAGACTAGACTATAGCTGGCACACGCGTAGCTCACCGGGTCAGTGACACATAAATGATGAATCAAAGTGGACCAAAATAACTTATTTTGAGAAAAAAAAGTCTGTTGTGACTCACGGAGTTTAGCTGATAAATTACAATACAGAAGATGAAGATTCGTATGAGCGCCGAAAAACCCTTAATAAAACTGTACTTACACTAAAACTGCGAACATATTTCATATAGCAAAGATTTAAGATGATGTAGGCTGCAGACCATCCGCTCTGACTGGAAAGCTACTTCAGAATTCGAGTCGCGACTTTTTCCGTGTTATTGAGTTTGACCCTAGGATGTATCCGTAGTTCAGCATCGAAGTGCGTGGTGTTAGCATGTTGGAAAGTTAAGAGGGACACCAAACCTGTAATGTAAATATCACACGTTGTTTTGACTGGTCGGAAACAAATAATAATAAGATGCCACGCTATGCACAGCTAGTTATGGGACCTGCTGGCAGTGGAAAGGTATGAACACAATCTTGTGTGCCTAGGTGATCTAGCTACCTAGCTAAACTAAAGGTAGCTGTGTACAGATGTGATGACTTAAAATAGCGGTTAAATGTGAATAATAAAGCTGTGTCTGAAATGTTCTTGTGTGTAGATTCGACCTTAAGCAGTATTCACCACCAGCTAGCATAAGTGTGTAATAGCCTAGTGGACTTGTTAACTGGCGCAGGGTCTTGTTTGGCTTTGGTACTGTTTTTTATAAAGAATGTCCTTATCCTTACTTACCGTCGATGGCCCTGTATGTCTAATGGTTTTATCGACTGTTTGTACAGAGTACGTATTGTTCCACAATGGTCCAGCATGCAGAGACCCTCAATCGCTCTGTTCAGGTCGTCAATCTGGACCCTGCAGCAGAATACTTTAATTATCCCGTTATGGCAGGTGAGTGAGTGAGTGAGTGTTACTCAGGATGTAAAGAAAAACAGAACATTCATAACGCTTGGTGTGGCCAGTGTTCCTTTAGTAGTTTAGTATACACTGATTAACACTGCTGTTTATTTGGCAGACATCAGAGAGCTGATTCAGGTGGATGATGTTATGGAAGACGACTCTCTGAGATTTGGCCCAAACGGAGGACTAGTTTTCTGTATGGAGTACTTTGCCAATAATTTTGATTGGCTGGAGGAGAGCCTTGGCCATGTAGAAGATGACTACATACTATTTGACTGTCCAGGTGGGTAATTATATTTGTTCCCAGTTTATAACAGTGTAATATCTAGGCTTAATCAACAGGAAACATGCTCTGTGTGTGTGCAGTTGTTACTGTTGAGATTCTAGAGCAGTGGTTCTTAACCTTGTTGGAGGTACCGAACCCCACCAGTTTCATATGCTCATTCACCGAACCCTTCTTTAGTAAAAAATAAAATATGATTTTTTTTACTGATGCACAAAATGAACCGTGCATTAACATCACCTTGTTCAAGGTGGCTCCACCGAACCCCTGAGACCGACTCACCGAACCCCTAGGGTTCGATCGAACGCAGGTTAAGAACCACTGTTCTAGAGGTTTACTTAATCTCACACACACACACACACACACAGAGCTGCAGCTTTACACAAGTTCTCAAAATCACTTCATGAATGTCTAAGGCAAATTAAAATCAGAATCCCCTGACAATAACAGATATTCTGTTTCCAGGACAGATCGAGCTGTACACTCATCTCCCCGTCATGAAGCAGCTCGTGGAACAGCTGCAGCAGTGGGAGTTCCGTGTCTGTGGCGTCTTCCTGGTTGATTCACAGTTTATGGTGGAAACCTTTAAGGTAATAACATTTTTAAGATAGTATCGTTTTTCTGTTGGCTTTTGGATCAAAATATTACAAATCTGGTAAACAGTAACAAAGGGTGTACACATATATCACCTGTTTGCACATCTTTACTAAACCTAAACGGAACACACGATGCACAATGCTCTTGGTCATTCTTCATTATATTAATATTGCTATCATTGAAAAGAATTTTTACTTATAGATTAAATATTTTGATAGATCATGACATATCAGGTGATATAAATATTTTTCATCTGTTCTCTGCAGTTCATCTCCGGTGTCATGGCAGCTTTAAGTGCGATGGTGTCTCTGGAAATTCCTCAAGTCAACATCATGACTAAGATGGACCTCTTAAGTCCAAAAGCAAAGAAAGAAATTGAGAAGTATGTTCACAAAGCTACACATATCGCTGCTGTAGTAGAATTCAGTTACATGAGTTTTGATTATTTTTAAATGTATGATTACTGTACTTAATGTTAATAGAAAGCTTGAAAATATCACCTAGATTTGGAATATCGTGGTGGATTCAAAAGTCTAAATGAATACATGCACAACAGCTGAAATGTGTCTGTGCTGTGGGACAGGTACCTGGACCCAGACATGTACTCCATGATGGAGGATAACTCTGCCACCATGAGGAGCAGCAAGTTCCGGAAACTCACCCAAGCCATTTGCGGTCTGGTGGGTGGTCCATACTACATGCTCATTTTATAAAACCATTCAAGCTGACCAACAGTATTCAAAGTCAACATTACAGTTTTAGGGTCAAAAACCATATGTACAGGTTGCACACACAGAATTTGAAATTGCAGCACTCCCTAAGCCCACAAGCATTAAACATATTAGTATTCATGCAAGCGCAAAACACAAATATTACATTACATTACATTTTTACATTACATTACACTTAGCAGACGCTTTTACCCAAAGCAACTTAGAAAAATATTTGTGAATGTCTATATTTAGAGCTGGTTTGGGTTTTGTTTTGTTGTTGCAGATTGACGACTACAGCATGGTGCGGTTTCTGCCCTTTGACCGCACGGATGAGGAGGGTGTTAGTATTGTTCTGCAGCACATTGACTTCTCCATCCAGTACGGAGAGGACCTGGAGGTCAAGGAGCCCAGGGTGAGGAACATTAATCAGTTAGTTCACACCTAAGTGCACATATAATTTAAGAACATGGATGAAAGTAGTGCAATATGAACTGAGTTTATCTCTTTTTTTTATCTCTTTTTCAGGAAACGGATGAAGATCCCAGCAACACAAATTATGATGAATTTTTCCAAGATTCTTGAAAACTACATCTGACTTTGTATATGTGGACACATAACTTATTTTTTATATAATTTTATTTGTATTTCTGTGTGTGTTTGTGTGTGTGTGTGTGTGTGTGTGTGTGTGTGTGCATGTGTGTGTAAGAGTGAGAGATACCAAGCAAGAGTGCAGTGCATAAATGACACCTACAGCTGTAAATTTCTCATTAAGACAGAAAAGGCCCATAGACTGTATGTCTTCATATTTTTGCAATAAAGTGTATCACATTTTGTGATTATAATCATTTTTAAAGTACCTGTTGAAGTGGAAAGGTAGCCCACTATGGCACCATACCTAGGTAGATTTTGTCCATAAATCTGAAGCGTAAGCACTGTGACATTTCGGTGCTCTATTTGGACAGTAGTAAAAATGTACATCATTTGTTTGTAATATTTAGCCAGATAATACTACAAATCTGTTCACAAGTTGCTGTTTAAAACGGCTAGAGCAAGATGCCTTTTCAGCAACGCCCTGCTTCAGGCCACCGTCTGGCGACGCTGCAGTTCTCCAGTTCTGGGTGGGTGGGATAGCGGAAGCGGCGTCTGGCTACGCTGACAGTTTCTTGTGCATTTGTGGAAAAAACGAAGCCTTTATCAAGATGCCGGTAGGTTTGCCTTAGTTAAACGGTTTGCAAATAAATAATTAGAAACTGCTAATGTACGCTGATATTAAATACTATCTTCATAGCAGTGTTTCATTTTAAGTGTATAAAAGCTAACATGGGCTGACCAGGGTGGATACTAAAGCAGCTAACGTTAGCTAGCACCCAAGGCAGATAATGCCGACAGTTTAAAACGTTGTGGGAATCTGCAGTTAATGCGTACCAAGCAAATTTTGTATCTGGGTACTTTGTACATGGTCTAAATAAATTGAATGGACAATTACGTAGTCTGATAACATTGTCTTCACAGTACAACTTGGTACACCTATTTAGCCAGCAAGCTATTAGGCGAACGTCAGAGTTGCGTTAATTTAAAGTCTAAAATAACCATTTTAGCCCAGATGTTACCTCCCAATCTTGTTTAGGGCAGTTTTGCTTGGCTGTGTAGCGTTATTTTATAACCGTGATTTCTTACATTATGAATGCAAATCTGTTAACGTTAGCAAATGCTGTAATGCTGTCATACTTCCTGTTTTGCACAGGCATACCACTCAAGCTTGATGGATTCCGACACCAAACTGGTGGGAAACATGGCACTGCTGCCACTTAAAACGCAGTTCAAAGGCCCTGCGCCCAAAGAGAGTATGTTGTGATTTCTGTACATATTTTGAGATTTTATGTTTTATAATTATTTGCACATGTTCTTCCGCGTTGTCACTGAATACGCTGCTACCTTATTTGGTCAGCGTTCTATCTGCTGCTGTATGAACTCATTTCCTCATCCTTTGCGCTAATTCTGTCTATACTACTAATTCTGTCTATGCGGTTTTGCTATTGCAGCTAAAGACACCGATATTATTGACGAGGCAATCTACTACTTTAAAGCCAACGTGTTCTTCAAGAACTATGAAATTAAGGTGAGAACTGCATAAAATTAGCGCACGTCCATTCCTCAGCAAGCCTCAACCTGCTCTAAACATTTGAGACTCCAGGGGTTTAGGGATGGCTACACCCACCTATACACCGTCACAAACACAAATCAGAGATGGATGGATCGCCTTCTAAATTATATTAATGTGTGCACTTCTTTGTAAGTACAAAATGTAACTTTGTGTGTTTGTGGCCTATGGCATATTTTTTACAGAATGAGGCTGACAGGACATTGATTTACATAACCCTCTACATATCAGAATGCCTCAAGAAGCTTCAGAAGGTAATTCTCTATTTTAAATCATGTGCATCGTCTGTCAGTACAGTTGTAGGTCCTGTGTGAGAATTAACGGTGGTCTGTTTTGTGTGGTTTACAGTGTAGCTCAAGGGGGCAGGGAGAGAAGGAGATGTATACACTTGGAATTACTAACTTCCCCATCCCCGGAGAGCCAGGCTTTCCCCTCAACGCCATGTATGCCAAGCCAACCAACAAGCAGGAAGAAGGTATTGCCAACCCCCCCTTTTTTAAAACTCTCCAAAAGAGCACGCTGGGGGCCAAGTTGGCCTGCTTCCAGTGCATAGCATGTCCTTAGGCTCTGTTTAAAATATATATTCATATTCAGGCAAGCCGTGGGGATTACTGCTGCAGTCATATAGTAATCTTAAATGTAAATTTAAATTTTTAATGTAATTTATTTAGTTGGTTTATTGAAAGGGAATGCTGCACAGTAATCCACATTATAATTTTAACTTAAAATGTAAATGCCAGAGTTGGCAAGTTAGCTGTTTTTGTAGTCCATTGGCAGGTCTGTACATGTGTACAAGTAGCGTAATTATATAAAGGTTTGCAGTATTTTTGACGTCACTGATGTAAACCTGTTATCTGGCGTGGTTTGTTCAGAGGCCATGAGGTTATACCTGCAGCAGATCCGACAGGAAACAGGCCTGAGGCTGTGTGACCGTGTGTTTGATCCTCAGACAGACAAACCCAGCAAGGTGAGTGACATTACAGGAGAACTCGCTCTTCCCCATGGATGGATGGGTTAATAAGTGGATAGTGTATACCCTTCAACCCATGAATATACAGTATGTCACAAAAGTGAGTACACCCCTCACATTTTTGTACATTTTTTATTATATCTTTCCATGTGAGAAGTCTGAAGATGTAACACTTTGATACAATGTAAAGTAGGTGTAAGCTGTACACTGCCTACTTTACATTGTAAACATGTTATATCTTTAGACTTCTCCCATGGAAAGATATAATAAAAAAAGTACAAAAACGTTAGGGGTGTTACTCACTTTTGTGACATACTGTATAACTGCCACTAAATGTTTGCCTGATAGAAATGTTAAGGCTCAGTTCATGCTTTATCAGAACAGACTTACACAATACAAATGAATGACCTACTCCTACCTAGTTAAATGTGACTTCTTAAAATGTTCGCTGGATTGATTGACACTCATCTGTATAAGAGCAGACATTAGCATGGTGTGTGGTAGAACTGTGTGGAAGTCTTGTTCATGTGCTTTGGTTATCGCATCAGTTGACGTCAATGTTGATGTTTTTTTTCCCTCCTATTGTATTTATATGTACGCATTGTTCTGGTTTAAGAATCAGTTTTTACCCACATGTGAAATCTTGTATGACCCTATCAGTAGCTGGAAAATTTTGTATAGATGCTATCTTTTACTAGTTTCAATGTTAATTTAAAATATCTGGTAATTGCAATGGCGTTTTCAGAAGTCTGGTGAAAATACACACTTTTGTGTGATTTACATTATGGTCTTGAAATGTTGAAAACCTGTACAATGCACATACTGTATGTAATCGTTCTATTTAAAGTCGTTCTATTAAAATCTATATAAAGTAGGCCAACGTACACTACGCAGATTTCATTTCCTAATCTAATAATTGCTTCTTCTCTTGCAGTGGTGGGTCTGCTTTGTAAAGAGACAGTTCATGAACAAAAGCCTTTCTGCTCCAGGACAATAGATGGCATCTCAACATGGCTGCTGGTACTTAACTCTGTGCAATGTGGAATAAGTGTTTTTTAATGTCCATTCCCCTCTTACCGTACATTCACATACTTATGTTTTGGCAAAATTTTGTACTTCAATTAAGTTTCATTTAATCTCGAGCTAAAGCTTAATGAAATAAACAAATCTTTAAAATACGTCCGTCGTGTTTTTTTTTTATTGAAGAAATTGACAACCATAATTTTTGTATTTTTAATGTTTTTAAAGTCACAATGAAGTGATACCAGAATAACATAAAACACACCTAAAGTTGACGTTCTCTAAAGAATGAATGCTGTTCTCACAGTATGCACAACCTGTAATGAGTTCTATGTTCTTGAGTTCTGTGTCCTTTAGAAACGAGGAATAGCTGCATGGTATTGCTGCAAGCCACTTCATCACTGACCCCAGTCATTGGAATAAATACTCAAGTGAGAAATGCATATGCACATCCTCCTGGCTGTCCTTGCTGTAATGAAACCATGATCCCACAGAGAGCTTTTCAGACTGGCTTACCATTTGTAATTAGGTTCACCCCAGTGCTTAGCTAAGTTTATATATTATAAAGTGCTAACCAATACAGTTAGGAGGGAAACACTTGCTTCAGATGAGTCTAGAACTACCATTTCACTTCTATGTGCATATTAGAGGACCTGTGTGAGGTTTACATGATAAAAACAAAAAATCTTGTCAAGAAACCATGTGAAACTAAAGAGGGAGATTACAAGTTAATTAGTTATCTACAAAATTAACAGTACTCAGTGATGGAGTGAGACTTAAAAAAAAATACAAGCTGTTTGAGAACAGTAAAGCTAGCCTGAATCCCACAATCCTGTTGACCTTTCTGAAAGGCCTTCTGAGGAAGACTGTGAAGCAGTACAGCTTGAACTAAGGGCAGTGTTGGCCACAGATGGGTGATGAGACTAGTCTTACACTAGATGAGTCACTGTGAAATGAAGATGAGAGTGAAGGTACAGACATTTGATTGACACCGCTATGGTACAGCACGTATTTACACACACAAAAAAATACTTCTTTTGAGATCATGTAATAATACAAAAAATATGCTCTATCCCTCAAGCAAGTATAACGTTTTTTTGGTTTGTCCAAAACAGTTATTTCAAAACCCACTCATAAGAAACATCCTGACATCTATGTGACATCACTAGATTCCTTGCTTGCAAGAAAAACAACTTAAGGCAGCGGAGGGAGCGAGAAGCCCCCATTGGGAGACTTTTGCATCATAGCTTTTCTGATCTCCAGGAGAGGAGGAGGTGGGGGAACTTAACTCTCAAAGACATTTGAAAAGAACAGAAATTGTATCATCTTCCTGTAAGACAATGGCTCAGTGGCAGGAGGAGAAAGAAGGAACGGAGAATGTGGCGGAAAAAAAAAAACATGCGATACATCTCTTCTAAATAACACAATAAATAAAGAAGGAACATAAATGTCGAAGAACTGGGGAACAGGCCTTCGGGGGGGTGGGGGTGGTAAATCAAAATGACCTTGTTAGAAACGCCGCTTGCTTGTCCATCTCCCTGTGACACGGTTACAAAAGTCTGTTAAGGGGTGCTGGGTCAAGTCATCCACGTGTTCTCCGTTTAAGGAGGCTGAAAGACAAACAACAACATACTTATGAGTATATTTCACCATTTCCACATGTCCCTTGAATGGATTAAACTCTGCATTTTTACATCTGCCATTCCTGCTGTTAGAGGGTTTACAACTTCACTGTTCTGGATAGGTCCATTTGATGTGATAACTCACACTTGTATCTGAGCAGTAGCAAAAATCTTAGTCGAATGCCATCTCTTGGCTTTTTCGCACACAGCGGGCCACCTTTTTCTTGAACTCTCCGTTAGGGTCTTCCCGCCACTCTTTCTGTTGTAATGAGAAAACAACCAAGAAGTGTTATGTTGTGATAAGCACCCAGCCAGACAACTTCTTACAAGTTATTTCTCCCTCCCATCTACAGTACTTTCCCACAACCCTGTTACACTGAAAAAAGGTTGTGTAAGCAGAGAAGGTACAAATTAAATGGGGGTGGGAAAGGGGGACAATGGTCTCTTTATGTATACACGTTCATGTGCAAATGTGCATTCAAACTGTATGCCTATTCAGATTCCTGGGCAGTTTGCAATTAGTGTGTTGTTTAAATGCTGTTACAACTGACATATTAGCTGAGAATTGAGCTTCGGTGCGTTGGACTCACAGCTGCATCTACATTAGCAGGGGAGTCACTGTTGGGGTCTGCCAGCATGGAGATGACACTGATCATGATCGTCTCCACAGTGTGGATGGGCAGCCAGCGCTCCTCTGGTTTCTCATAGCCAAAGCGGTCTTCTCCTGGCTCGTGCAGAATCGAGATGCACACATCCCCATTCTTGGCCACTGAGGGTACAAGCCAAGTGTTAAAAATGTGTTAATATTAGGGGTTTGATTTGTTACACTTGTTGTTCTTCACGTTGGTTATTGAATAAGAAAGATACGTGGGGCAAGAATATTACCATTTGGGTGCCAGACTTCCGTGACAAACTTCATTTTTGGAGGACGAAGAGGATAGTCATGTGGGAATGTTAGGTTTGCTTTGAAGAATCCCCCTTCACTGTAAAATATTTAAACAAAATATTACTTGTTTTAGGCTGGTTAATGTCTTCAAAATGACACTTGGGGGGGAAAAAATCTGGCATACTTACAACAGTGTGTCTTGAGGGCCTATGACGACTACTTCCCATTGGTAGATGTCGTCATCGTCGATGAGCCCAGCCGAAAAGCCCTCCACAGGGTTCTTGTTCAATTCTGTGTGTGAGTCAGTGACATTGAGCAATACCATCAGGCTAACAACGTGGGAACAGACGGCCATGCTGATTGGAGAGAACTGAAATGCGCAACGGCTAAAATACCACGGCTGGATTTCAGTGTACAGCACACAACAACATTATGGTACTTAATACTTTACAGCGTATGGTATGTGATCGATAACAGTCCATCCTTGTCGAATTAGTCTGAAAGGAACATATCGTGTGCAAGCGTTTAAACACTGCTCCTTCACTACACCACTACCTACTAAACTGACAGCACAACGAAACAGTCCTTCAACTTGTTTGACTTTGTCATGGTGTTCAATCCAACAACTGATGGAAAATAGCTTAGGCTGTACACAGTGAGCTGGTAAACTAGCAGCATGCTAGCTAGAGCAAGCTATACACTTGACAGCCTTTCAATATAACTACATTCAAAAGCAGTTCGTGACTATGAAAATTCAACATGGAAATGTTATTTCTATGCATTTTCGTTAACTTCAGCGGCGTATTTTTTTATTACTTTAGGTAGCTAACTAATTCTCGTCATCTACTTTGCTAAAATGCTATGCTGTTCACCGGTTAGCTGACAGAAGCTTAGTTTACCTGCCAGTTGTTTTCGAAGCAGCAAAGCTGATTGCTCGGTCATTATCCTCGGCTGTTTCACCACAGTTGCTTCTCAGATGAAAGAAAGAAAGGGAACCAACAACTGTCGTATTGAATGATACAGGACAGTGTTTTTTAAGACCACACTAAAGTTGGCTAACGTCACCTGTCACTGATTTCTCGGGATACCCTACTGCAAAGAGTACAGAACTGTTTTTCTGTTCGCCTTGGATTACTCATGCCGCATGCGCCATTCTTTTTCTTGAATTATTTAATGTCGAACTTTTTACACTAGGGGTTATTACCGCCACCTATTGAGCTGGAATATAAAACCACGTTGAACAGTAGGCCTTCAGGTCAACACCATGGTGTCAGGGGAAGAAACAATTACTGTATTGTCATTAATCGAACATCTCACCAAAGAATCTGCATGAAATCAATCTAAACTTCTGCACAATAACTTTTAATATGGCAGGTTTTTCAGGTTTTCTCCCAATATAATGATTACATTTTCAATAGTAATTAGGTCTCTGTTTCGTCACTTCATATTCTGATTCATGTGTTTCAGTTAACTTATTTTCTCATATTTCCACATGTTGTTCCATCCTAATAATACTCACTTCTCGTTAGTCAATTTGAATTTGTGTGGCACCACTGAAATGTTAGTGTCCTCAGAATCTGCATTTCCCCTTCAGCAAGAAAACATTAACTTGTAATGCAAGTGAAAAGTCCAGAAAGACAGGAAAATTGTGATGAACTGACATGTTTTGCAGGTTTTGTTATACTTTCAAGTCTTCTTTGTTCTCCTTCTTTCCTTTATTGTACGTCTTTGTCTTTGTGTGTCTTGGCTTTGGGTGTCTATAAAGCATCTCAAAGGGATTTTGAGCCCTTTCCTTACATCGTGTGATGATGAGGGCCCCATGATGATCTCATGGAAAAAGAGCAACATCTGCAGAAATTCTACTTCCAAAAAGGAAACTGAAACATTGATGAAGGTTTTCACACCATATAATATTTAAAAACTACTGTCATCATCTCTCTTGATAAGCTTTGATAGGTTTCTGCACATTGGAGTCAACTTGGGGTAAATTCCACTGATTGTACATGATTCTGTCTACCATCCGCGCCTATTTATATAAGGTTTCTGTGAAGACAATTCATATAAGAGCAACAATGAACTCGTGAAATCAGACGTCAGATTTCGGAGCCAGGAGTGTGTCGAGGCACTGATCTTTGGAAGGAAAAAAAAACTGTTGTGTTTAGGGTTTCCAAATGACTCGCAGGGGTTTGGATGAACCAAAGCTTACTAGTGTAAGCAGGTAGTGTAACAGAACCGGTGGACACTGAACAAATAAAGGTTTTGATTAAAGAGGTGTCCAAGTAACCAGGTCCTCCCTCCAGATGAGCATGACAGATGCCATGCGGAAACAGAAAACTCTTTTGGCTGTGTGCCCCAAACATCAACTCTGACAGTCTAGACCTAATTCTCCAAATGTTATTCTGGAGTTTAAGTCTGACATTAGCTTATCCAAAGCAAGATTCACTGGTCTGATGAGACCAATACTAACCTCTTTGCTAGCGGTTTTGAGCAACATTTCTGGAGGAAACCAGGCCCTTCTTATTACCTGCCCAGTATCCCCTGTGGTGAGGTGGGTGTTGGCACATGTTAGTGCTTTTAAGCAGCTGGGACTTGGCAGCTCGCTGAAGTCTGAACAGAGCAAAGTCCAAAACATGGTCTGAAGCAGTTGCTAGGCCAAAGGTTCACCTTCCAACAGGACAATAACCTAAGTACAAAACCAACACAGTGCTGAAGTGGTTTTGGGACAGCTATGTGAATACTTCTTTAACTGGCCCCAGGAAGCCTGAGCCCTAGATTTTAGTTCTCCACACAGATGTTGACATACAGTCCTCATTCCAACAGGCAGCACTTGAGAACGACATACAAGGCAGAAAATCCCTGAATGCAGTTGTGCAAATTGTGGCACCACACCCAAGAAGATTAAGATCTATATATGCACGTAGCAACAATAATATTATATGCAGCAATAGATATTATATGGTCCACAGGAAGTATTCCTAAAATCATTTTGGACTTGTCAGTGAAGACTCCAGCAACATGTTTAAACCTGTTTAACACTCAAGCCTATGAAACAAATAATGAACCTTGTGACGTCAAGTACATTAATACACACACACACACACAAACTAATAAAATAACAAACAAATAGACCTGCAACTGCTAGGCAAAATGCAATTTCTTTTGAAACAGAACACAGCCTTGAACGGGAGGCTCATTTCACGCTCATGTTGCAATATAAAGATAACACCGAAGACCACTAGGTGGAGCAGCGAACACATTTTACTGTTCGCCCCGACTGATCACATCTGTGCTCGACGTCATTTTGGGATGCAAAGGGAAAGCCAAGAAAGGCCAATTACAGCATCGTGACGTAAGTTTCTTTACCAGATCTTTTTAGGTTATTGCTCGACGCCTTAATTCTAAGGGGTCGCATGGGTACCTATGGCTCATTTTATGTAGTTCAAGTCTGATTCTAGTGTTTGTTGCTATATAGGCCTATAGTCGATGGCACATGCTTGTTCTAAACTTGGGTGTTTATGCCTATGGCAGTCATTAAAGCCTGATGCATAAAGTCATTTAAATATAACAATCAAATGACTGCTTGAAAAAAGTAGCCTAAACGTGAAAATGTAGCCTGAATGTTATTGTGCTTTATTGTGCTTTCATTTTATTTTCTCACATATTAAATGTGCTATAGGAAGAATATATTGTGGGATTACCTTCCCATCATACATGGCTGTGTCATCCTTACCATCATGACATGCTGTGTGCTTAATTAAAGTACTCTGTGCCCCTCTACACCTCCGTTTGCTTATGTCCTCCTTTTTGTAAGTCACTTTGGATAAAAGCGTCTGCCAAATGCAATGTAATGTAATGTAATAATGTTATGTATGGTCAGGGTAGTATGGTCAGGGTAGCCAACAGCACACTTACTGTACTGTTGCTGGGAAGAGGCCACTAAACTTGAAACCATGCTATTATGTTACATGGCCAGCAACACAGACCAGGCCAGAGCTGGCCAGAGGCACACTGAAAAGAACAATGCAGAATATTAAGAAAGATATGATGATTGATGGGATGGCTGAACATTTCCAATTTTGACTTTAACAAACACAAATAGCCCACTGTACGCCGTGACGACAAGCAGCTTTATCAAGCTTTTTCATATCCTTTTGTCTGACCCTATTTCCTTTACAGGTTTTCATAGCCTCCTTTCTGAATTGGATTGGTAACCTCTTCTCCATTTCATCTTGTGCCCTTTCAATCTGTCTGAATTCAATGTTTCTGTCTGTAGCAGATGTAAAGCCTGCAACACATTTTACTGCAAAGGTTTCGTCTGGATCAAATGAAACAAAGTGCATGTGGAGGGAAAATTGGTTAGTACATGCAGTAAGCTGTGTATCAGCCTGTCAGCTGACAGGCCGGTTAGCTTCTGTATAGCATCGCAGGGTCATTGCAGGCCCTTGTTTTATTCTGAGCTGACAGCCACAAACCATAACCGTTAGTGTTTACTTTATTTCATAATTGATTTTGTTTTAATTTACATTGTTTAATGAACACACACAGCCACTGACCTCTATTAGGAGGCTGGGGTTTAAATCCTAAGCTCAATAACATGTCTGCAGGTGTTGTTTTCTCTGCAGGAAAATGATTTATATCATTTCACTCCATATTACTAAACAGTTTGAGTACAGCAGGAGTGACATAAGGCAGTGTGGAGAGATGGTATGGCAACTATTTAAGCTCTAAATTATGATAATAGAGTGGTGCTCTGCCACCTACTATCAACTGTTTGGTCTTCATCCGCTCGGCCCACACTGATCCGACCTCCAGCTGAACTCATGTGACTGTATTATGTGTATATGCATAAGGGGGGGTCTGCCGTGGTACAAACCACATATTCTTAGACAGAGGGAATGCATTCTTACTAGTGGCTATTGAGAATTTCATGTCAAAATGGAGAATCAAGTTGTCACTACACCTTGAACATTACATTAGTAAGCATATGACATTTGTGCGATGGCAGTTATTGTAGTGTTCAGAGCCCATTAGAGAGAATACCAACAGGATAGCTGGTCTTTTATTATGCTACTAGTGTACTTTAATGTGGCTATCAGTTTTTTTTAATGTATGACTAGGCCTACTTAAGCACAAGTAAGCCTGACTCATGTTCAGCGTTAAATAGCTTCAGCTGTTTAAGTGTATATAGCGCTAAATAATAGCTTGTTGCTGCAACAAAAATACCTGGTTGTAACTGCATGATTATAGACAGCTGACTACATTAACGACTGCGTAGGCCTGCACCCAGACTCCACGTGGTCAACAAGATAGCAGAACACAGATCACTGCAAATTTCTTTGTTGGCCATACTGTGTATGACTGACCTAAATGGTAATCAATAGGTAGCGAAATGAGAGGGTAGGCTACTTCTGTTCGCCAGAGTGCTCGTCAGCAATGAGGTGAAGGGTCACATGCATTGACTTAAGGTCTCATAACAGAGTGTTATGTTAACACATCACATATTACAGGGTTTTCTTCAGCACTGCCGCAAAGGGCGACAAAGGTACCCTACCAGCGAACTATGATGTTACTAAACTTACACAGTGCAATGTCACAGTAAGTGTGGCGTTCCTTTTGATAGATTTGCATTTTCAAAAGACTACTCCATTTCGTCGATTCATACAGATTCCTGTCATACTAAACATAAACATACAAATCCTTTGTTACACTAGTTAAGTATTTTTTTTCACATGTTTTAACTCAATTCAACGGACTTTTCTTGACCAACATATGTGCATCAGTACGAAGCGTCAGCTGATTCGCTCGAACATAGAAACCGACTTGGAAAGAAAAGGGATTTCCGGAATTGTTCCAGCCAATGAGCGCATTCCACATGCGGACACCGAACGGTGCATGCGGATCAGTCGAAAGGGACAGAAGAGAAACGCGATTGGTGCTGATGGTGATAGTGTGCCCCGGCTCCTTCCAACTGCAACTCAAGGAATGAGCTGAAGATACGGCAGGAACCGGAGCATTCACCAGCATATATTTTGTTTTTACTAATCGAGCAAGAGCGAGGAGAGCTTGACCAGTTACTCATAAGGTGCTGACAAAGGAAATATAAACTTGTTCGTCTTTTTGTGGTAATTAGCTTTCCACGTTCTTTTGTGTAACGAGTGTGCCGACTCCGTTTTACCTTAGCCATAGCCAGTGTTAGCTAGTAAGCTAACCATTAGTTAGCATGGTTTCGCAATTAGCTAACGTTAGATGATCAGAAGTAGTCAGACTGGTTAAGACCTGTACCTAATTTCTGTATCCTTAACGCCTGGCCAACATTTTCGGCTCTCTTCTTTTATTTTTGTCGCAGATTTTTGAGGAGATTTTTGTTGGTAGGGATTCGCTCGAGGAGGCGGCAGGGATTGATTCAGTGAAAAACTACTGTCATCCAGCGGCCATCCACTATGGAGAACGCTCACACGAAGACAGTGGAGGAAGTTTATAGTTACTTCAGCGTAAATGAGAGCACCGGTCTGAGCTTAGATCAAGTAAAGAAGCAGAAGGAGAAATATGGACCAAACGGTAAGTCTTGCTTTATTATTAGAGTAACTTGTAAATCTGTCCTTTTCCCCCAGAAACTGTCATAGCGATGATCTGTTTTCATTGTCATTATGTGGTCAACAAGTTTACCTCATATTTGGCTTCAGCCCACACTACATTAGAGTTGTAAGGCCTAGCTAACCTCCACGAACAACGCGTCGTTCAGTAACCGGCGTTCTTTGGAGAAAAGAGAACAGAAACGAAATTGCTGACGTCACGATGGCGTAGCCTGCGCCCTCGTGGGTCGAACTACAGTGCAGTGAATACTAGCCCGTGCTAAAACAAGGTCCCGTTACGCTCCGAGAGCAAACACAAAGCCCCCCAAAATTAAACCTGAGATATATTAAGTCGCAGTAAAACACATTAGAATGTATAAATGAAAGTGTATTTGTAATAAGGCCCTGTGACTGACAAATGCCCCTATTTCGAATATCCACCTCCGAAGTGTATTAATTATCCATTCATGTAATGAATAGGTAACGTATTGTCTTGTGAAGTGTCCTTTACCTCATCATAGGGATTTTGTCTTCAAATATATATTATCGAGTAAATGCGGGGTATTAATTTCGTCTGTTCTACCCATAGAATGTTTTGCTACTAAATACAATTTGAAGTTCAACCAAAATTTCTCACCTCACAATGCAACTTTTGTAAAATTCACCAACGTTGTATTCCCTGAACCAATGGTTTTCTCTTTTTTTCCCCCCACCCATTCATGCACCCGGCCTTTGTATGCTCAACAGAACTCCCTGCGGAAGAAGGTAAATTGCTAGTTTATCTCTTAATTTACAACATGGCCTGAGACTGGTTTTACACTTTTAAACTTTAAACTTAACATTGTTAACACCTTTCCCTATTGTCTCCCAGGAAAGTCTATATGGGAGCTCATCATAGAGCAGTTCGAAGACCTACTTGTGAGGATTCTGCTTCTAGCAGCATGTATATCCTTTGTAAGTATGACACATTCAGCCATCCCTTTCAATTGCAGAATGCAGAAGTTTGGTGCTGGTCAAAGATTACATTCTGATGGTTGGTTAGTTTCTATGTTGGTCCAGGCGAGGTAAATGTTGGGCGATTAAAAAGTTATCGAGCCACTGATGCACGCTAGCGTTGTTGTGAGGAGAGGCTTTGGCATTTTGACAAATAAAAACAAAAATGACAGGCAGGCATGTTAAACTGCTTACTCTGCCGCATGAAACAATTTTGGAGTCATCCCTTTATTTTGATCAATAGAAGACTGCTGAAGTCACCCCCCAAAAACTGAGTTTGTCCATTACGCTTTCTGCCCCATAGGCCGTAAGCATACGGTCTATGACCGTAAGACTGAGGGGCCTTAAGCAGCATTCGCAAACAGATCCCACAGGTGGCATAATATGCCTGGTAGTTGACCGTCCTTGTATATGCCTGGTAGTTGTGTCTGATACTTAGGACTTAAATACCAGCATGGGACTTCAGTACTAGGATGTGTTGGTACATTTTGCGCTGTGAGTAGAAGAGATGAGCCCTGGTCTTAGCACATTAGCAGGCCACATACTGTAAGGCCTTCCCACTAGACGATACCGCTTGTGATCCGTGTGTGTGTGTGAGAGTGTATGTGGTCTAAAATGGCGCTAGAGGAATGGCAATCATGGCATGGCGTTGACAGGCTGTTGGGGAAAGTGATGCCTGCCCAGGATAGCGAGGATGCCACTGGTGGGGCTCAGGTTACGGGAGCAGGTGCCTGCACAGTCCCCAGGCTCTCGAGCCTTCTCATCTCCTCGGCCAGCTGTCCTCAAGAGCTCTGGTCCTCAAACGCAGCCCTCCCTCTCAGCCACCCCACCCCCTTCCCGCCGCTCGGCTGCTCTGTTTGATGTGTTAACTGGCAGCGTGGTGACTGTTGGTGACGCATGTGTTTACAAGACAAACACAACCCACACATGAGCGCGTGCAGAGCTGAGAGAGGGAGTGTGAGAGTGTGGAGGTGTTAAACGGGACTGGACTAATAGGGTGTTGCTCACCCCTCTGTGACCCCGGCTCCCATGCCCTACTCTGGGCAGACTGGGCTGCCTGCACTTCTCAGTGGAGTAGAATGATGATGGCCCGGAATACAGTGGATGTGGATCATTGGCCTGAGACTGATGGACACACACACACACACACACACACACACACTCTCCTACTTAACTCGCTTGTCTGTTGTCTTTTCCAAGGATCTGAATGAGTCTGTTGGCAGTGAAACACACTCATTGAGTCAGACCATGTACACACACACACACACCTTCTATTCAGTGTGTGTGCACGTAAAGAACAGGATGTCACCCAATGGTGTGAAAGCGAACAGCCACTGTTCCCTGTGACTCCGTCTCCCATGTTCCCCTGTTTGCCTGTGAGCCCTCTCCTCTCCTCTCCTCTCCTCTTCCCTGGGCTCTGCTTTCTTTCAGTCAGCACTTTACAGCCTGCTAATCACTGCATCACTTTTAAGTGTCTGCACAGTCTATGCCTGCCTAAGACTAATACCTTCATAAAAGCCATGGCATATTTAAGCTGATTGATCGAGCTGTGTGTGGTTAGGTCCAACCAGCCTGTGCCAGGTTAACAACAACTCTTGTTTTTTGTGATCAGGGTTCTCTTTTCTTTCCGTCGCAGGTGATGGAAAAAAGTAATATTCTTAAAGGCTGGTTTTCTTGTGACCACTTTGATTTAACTGCTCCTTTGAAAGTAGGTTATCATGGAGCAGCAGCAGTAGCAGGAGGAGAGTTTGTGTGCGACACATTTCAAACTCTAGCCCAGATCGCGTCTCTGAGGATGCGCAATTGTCGAGGGGGGAGCACAGAAAATGAGAGGAGTGTTTGCGGTGATATCCATCTCGTGTTTGTAATCTTAAGGGGTTTTTTTTTTTGGCTGAGCCTTAATAAAGTTAAGCCATATAAATGTTTTAGAGGGGTAATTGCTCACTAAGGGTTAAAGTGATATTTTATTATTTTTTAAAATAAGAGCACACCCTAATGTGTTAGAATTATTCATGACAAACTGAACAAACTGGTATTTCGCCTGAATAATTAACACCCCGTATTCCACCCTCATCCTTCGCATTCACGTCTTCAGCATGGTGACTCACTCGAGACGAGAGCTGTCAGTATATCTGGCCATCAGCGCAGCCGATTGGTCAATGGGCCAAGAACATGATCGACAATAGCTGTTGAATCATCATTGCGTCAAGTCCCATCAGTCAGACTTGAGGGAGAGGGAGATGGAGAGGGAGAGATCTCAGGTGGGGTGGGGGGATGGGTGGGTAAAGCAGTCGTGGTGGGATTTCACTTATTTATTTATTTGCCTGCTGCCTTTGATCCCATGACACAGGGAGCATAGGTTGTCCTGGGAGAGTAATCTGCTGTGTGATCATGGCTGAGGCAACATGGGTCTGTGGTTTCATCAGAAGGATGTGGCGGCTGGTTGTGTAAGTCCCCTGCCCTGAAACAGCCGTTGGCCGTGTAGGCATGGAGGAAAAAGAGGACGTATAGAAATGACACATTTTGCATGAAACTGAGTTTGACAGCATCTCGATGTGCAATCTGAGTTATTTCTGATCAATGTTACGTACAGATAGGATGTTTGATTGTATTAGGTCTATTTTTGGTGACTGTGAGGTGGATAGATCATGGTCTTGATGGTCGTTCATGGGGCAGTGTGTGCCCAGTTGAGTTTGTCTTCATTTCCTTGAATGGCAGAGTCCACAGTGTTGAGTTGAGTTTGTCTTTTCCTGGAATGGCTGAGTCCTTATTGGCATGGCTTGTGGTTGAACTTGCCCACCACAGGCAGGAATATGGTCAGCCTTTAGCAGGCCACACATCTGTCAGAGGGCCAGGCTCCTAACGGGCCTGTTTTA
>CM059273.1:1579854-1594854 GCA_030347295.1 Setipinna tenuifilis | reverse complement strand
GCCCCCCCCCCCCAACACACAAACACACACATACACACACACACACACACACACACGCATTATTGCTTCCCACTGTCCCACTCGGCAGTAGTGGCAGCCTGGCTGGCCTGTTGAGAATGGGGCCACTGTAAATCAGCAGCTGTGGGCACAGTGGGGTCCTACGATTGTCTTGTCAAGAGATTTAGGACCCTGTAAACCCCCCTCGTGAAATCTTGCGGGCCAGTCTCCGGGCAACCAGATCAGGTGGACACATCCAAAGGTGCCGTTGGCCCCCTGCTTCGAGGAGACGAACTGTGTGCACTTGTTTTACACACTTGGCATGCTGGTGTGTTTGTGATGTGTGTGAGTTTGGCCAGAGCTGTTGCGTCGGAGCACATCTTTTGTTAAAGGAGAACACAGTCCTCAGCTGTGAGAGGCGTGGTGGTATATCTTACAGCAGTGTTATTGAGGCCTGGTCTAAAACTAACACACACACACACACACACACACACACACACACACACACACACACACACACACACACACACACACACAGTCTAAAACTAAGGGGTTAACTGGCTAAAAACTGTGCAAGAGCCTTGTAAACAACACCAGCGGCCAACTTGGCACTGTCAGCGTCTCTCTAATGTTGCCTTGTGTGACCAGAGAGCTGTGGAGTCCTTTCTTACTCAGTGTCCCACCCTGGATCACAGACCTACAGAGCATTTAGCCCTGCAAACACCGCTGGCAGTGTCAGGTCTGCAAGTACATCTGTCTTTCACAAGACCCTCCACTTGGCAGGGCATTTATGTAGCATGCATGAAGAGTAATTGAACAATTACAAGAATTTATTTTCCAGGTGGAGACTTTGTTTACCAAAGTGAGGCAACCCAGTAGAAAAGGGTAAAAGTCATTACCCCTGTAAATGCCTTTAAAACCGACACACTGCTGCTTTAGGTTCATACGAGTGCAGTGGGACTGGAGTAGGCAGTGTAGGGTGCACTGGCTAATAGGAGTGCAGTGGGACTGGAGTAGGCAGTGTAGGGTGCACTGGCTAATAGGAGCCCAGTGGGACTGGAGTAGGCAGTGTAGGGTGCACTGGATGATAGGAGCCCAGTGGGACTGGAGTAGGCAGTGTAGGGTGCACTGGATGATGGCTATGAGGAGTGCAGTGGGACTGGAGTAGGCAGTGTAGGGTGCACTGGATAATAGGAGCCCAGTGGGACTGGAGTAGGCAGTGTAGGGTGCACTGGATGATGGCTATGAGGAGTGCAGTGGGACTGGAGTAGGCAGTGTAGGGTGCACTGGATAATAGGAGTGCAGTGGGACTGGAGCAGGCAGTGTAGGGTGCACTGGCTAATAGGACTGCAGTGGGACTGGAGCAGGCAGTGTAGGGTGCACTGGATAATGGTCATGAGGAGCAGAAACCAAAGGCTGCCGTCCAGACAGTGCATTGGCCATTGGCATACATCACTGTTTCATCTAAAGTCATTTCTTTAGTGTGCAGCGGCCCAAATGTTTTGGCACCAGTGATTTGACGAATGAGCTAAGTCTATTATTAGTTCAGTGTGTGATTTTGGATATTCTCCCCACTTTTTCTTTTTTGAGGGAAGATGTTTCTGAATGGAGCTTTTGGCCATGGCTCTGGCTTTGGCTAGCCCCTGCCTCTCCCCCTGCCTCCCCCTCAGAGTATCCCAGTGGCACTGCTCCATGTCGTGTCTTCCGCTTTATGCGTATTTATTTGCCCCCCCCTTTGTTGTCTAAGTGGGAGATCATTGACTGCTGTGGCCCTCTGTGCCAAATGCTGCCGTCACTGCTGCCGATTCCCATCGATTTCACATGCATCCAACACGGAGGGCTGATGGTAAAAACCTGCTGCACAAATTAGACTGGTGTTCCCCTTTTTTTTTCTCTCTGTGCTGGTCTTTACAGAGGATGGCAAACTGTAGAGCTTGAATCCCCAGTGATGAGTGTAAAAATGTCTTTTGTGGTTGATAAAGAGACGATGGGGGGGGGTGTAACTTCCTGCCTTTTGTTAACCAAAGTAGTAGTCACCAGTACCCAGGCTGCTCTTTTTTTGCACTGGTGCTGTTTCAGTTAACCCCTACCTGCCCCCAGCACGTGGTTATTTGCCCAGGTGGCAAGTAGTGCCGTAGTAATTACCCTAATAGCCCCCCAGGCGTCAGTAGGCTGATCCTTAGTCGCATTATCCGCTCTTCACCTTGAAAGGCAATACTCCATCAAGTGCCTGCCAGAGTCCAAACAGGAGGCTCCCATTGCCCTCTGCCCCCCCCTGGGACCTGTCCCACTCAGCCAGGGAGGGGTCACAGGAAGGTCACTCTGCTCCAGGCACTGGGGATGTGGCGCTGTGGAGGGGGACTGGGGGGGGCGCCAGGCACTGTGGAGGAGGACTGGAGGGGGGGGGGCACCAGGCACTGTGGAGGAGGACTGGGGATGGAGGGGGGGGGGGCGCCAGGCACTGTGGAGGGGGACTGGGGACTGAGGGGGGGGGGGGGCGCCAGGCACTGTGGAGGAGGACTGGGGACTGAGGGACGGACGCCAGGGCAGATTGAGTGGCGTCACATGTGGTGCCACGCTCTGACCTTTGGCGCTCTATGACCACGCGTTCCCAGGCTGGATTGGGGGGGGTGAGTGAATGTGTTGTGGCTAGATGAGGGGGTGGGACGTGTCGTGGTTGGATGAGGGGGTTACATTTGGGGGGGGTGTTGCGGCAGGATGAGGGCGTGGGATGTGATGGGGGGGTGTCGTGACTAGAGGGGGGGGGTTGTGGCTGGATGAGGGTGGGATGTGTCGTGGTTAGAAGAGGGGGTTACAGGAGGAGGGGGGCGTGATGTGTCGTGGTTAGAAGAGGGGGCTAGATGAGGGAGTGGGGTGTGTTGTGGTAACAAACGTCCGTGGTGAGCGTTCTCAGTGGCCCAGCACCAATCAGTGTTGAGGCGAGAGCTATTTTCTGCCTCTTGTTTGCTTTGGCACGACCCTCACAACAAGCACTTCCCAGCCTCCCCTCCTCCTCCTCCACCACTTGCAAACCATCTGTGTGCGTCACAGAGCTGTCAGGATTGTTTCAGTGGCATTTACGTGATATTTCAGTTTGCAACAATTGTTATTCCTTTTTGTTTTCTTGTCCTTTTTTAAAGTTTGATTAGTAACAAGATTACATTAAGATGCAGCATATTCCCATGCTTCGATTACAAGGCTCTGATTGTGATAACTGCATTTTTGTCCTGCATTGGGACTCTGCCATCTGAACTTAATCACTGGGATGTTTGATTACTGATAAGTGTGGAAATGAATTGTACTTTCAACAATGTTTGCTATGTAGTCAAGTACGTCTTTCTCTCAACAAAACATGCCAACACAAGAGTTGATCATTGTTTCATAGACCACCTGTAGCGAAGGGGAGGGGAAGTCACCCCACCGGGACTCAAACCCGGGTCTCCGGGGTACCAAACGTGCTTTGACTGCAACGCCAAAGAGCCTAGCTCACCCACAACCCTAGTGATGGTCACTCCATCACACCACCCAATCCTGCCTGCTAACGAGTCCCTTTTTAACAGTTCTTCATGTGGTAGTGTGTGTACGTGTGTCAGTGTCTGTGTGTGTGTGTACGTGTGTCAGTGTCTGTGCCTGATGGCGTAACCTCTCCCTGTGTCGCTGTGCAGGAACGCAATGCGGAGAACGCCATCGAGATGTCTGTACCTGTGTCTGTACCTGTGTGTGTGCTTATGTGGGTGTGTGTGTGTATGTGTGTTAGTGTCTGTGCCTGATGCCCTAACATGTATCTCTGTGTGTCTCTGCAGGAGCGCAATGCGGAGAACGCCATCGAGGCGCTGAAGGAGTATGAGCCGGAGATGGGCAAGGTGTACAGACAGGACCGCAAGAGCGTCCAGCGCATCAAGGCCAGAGACATCGTCCCCGGAGACATCGTGGAGGTGGCCGGTAAGACACTTTGTACACACACACACACACACACACACACACACACACACACACTCTCACACTCATTTTGTCCAATCAAGGATTACAATCAGAGGTTGCAGAGAGACTACAGCTTTAGCATTCTAACTTAACCACAGATGGTTGTGTCTTCAAGTACCCCACCCCAACTCTCTCATCCGCTCTATGATGGGGTGTCAGTTGCATTTCCACTCAGGGTGGCGCTGTGTGGTATTGTGACCATGCTGTGCGTTGGTGGGAAATATGTTATCACATCTAGGTCAAGGATTAAAAAAAACCTTGAGATTGTCTACATTTCCATGTGCATGTCTGTCGCTGCATCTGTTGGCTGCATCTTGTCTTCTGCAGTCACAGCGACTTCACGGTGAATCACCACAGCCTTTAAACGTGTACCATCACACTGGGGTTAGGGGACTGCTGGGGCGATAAAAGTCCTGAAGAATGTTGAGCTCCATATAGTATATGGGGGATAATGTGGAATGTCAGGATGTTGTATTGTTCTAGAACACTCTCTTTATTCTAGAATGTAAAGTTTAATGTCCCCCAGCGGCCTCTAAGGCAGCCTCAGTGCCTCAGTGCCTCACCAGTGCCCTGGATAGCCTCACAGCTCAGCACAGGTTTACTCTCTACCGCAGGCCCTAATGCATCTCAAGTGTGTTTACAGTACTTGTCTGCTCTGGTGTCTGTGTGTGTGAGTGTGTGTATGTTTGACTGAGTGTGTGTGTGTGTGTGACCGAGAAAGAGAGAGACAAAGGGAGAGAGTTGAAGGGTCTGGGGTGGGAAGGATCTCGGCTAAGCCTCAGAAGAGCTAGTTTTGCACCAGAGTTTTTCCTCTAACCCTGCACTGTCTCAGTGCTATGACACCCACCCACCCACCCACCCCCCCCCCTTCCAGTGTAGTATCCTCTTGTACAGTCAGAGCAGCTGTTTGAAGGACGTCCTCCTTAATGACTGTAATGTGGTAATTCATAAATGCAGTTAGCCTCACTGCAAACCAAAACAGTTGAAAGTACCCGTTCGCTTTAAAGATTATTGAATTTGCCACTTTTGGGAGGTAAAAAAATAACAGTGATTAATGATTAAGTGTGCTGTCCTGAAGTGGTCTTATTCAGCATGTTTCCCTCTCTGAAGTTCACCCCCCCCCCCCTGCTGTGTAGTCTCAGCATGCCGCAGATATTTAGTGCTCTTGTCTCTCACGCTGAGCATGCTGTACATTCTGATCTGGGGCTCCATGCTCACATCCATGTCCGCTCTAAAACGGAGGTCGCGTGTTTTGTTTTAGGAGTGGAAAATTAGGGATGACAAGGGCTGCATCATTGTAGGTTTTAGTGAGTGTGTGTGTGTGTGTGTGTGTGTGGATAGAGGCCTACTTCTGCAAGGACTCGGATCACAGCTGTGTGCGTGTGTGTGCGTGTGTGCGTGTGTTTCAGTATGTTCTTATCGGTGGACATTATACACACACACAGACAAGAGTCTTCATCAGTCTCTCATGCTGTTCCCCTCTCTAATCCCTGCATTAGTACCACCCAGGTGAGAGTGCTGCTTACGCAACACCCTTTAGAAAAGACACACACACACACACACACACACTCAGGTCCAGGGTCACTCTAGATTGAATATTTACACACACAATGTCCTGTGTGGGTGTGTGAGTATGTGCGTGCTTATGCCTATTTAGCAAAGAGAGCGAGCGAGAGATCTGGCAAAGAAAAGATTGTGTTCTTGTGGGGGCAGGAGAGATGGAGAGATGGACAGCGATAGCGATAGAGAGAGGGAGAGAGCGAGCGAGGGAGGGAAAACAAGAGAAGAGGGAGAAAGAGAGAGCAAAAACAAGGTTGTCCCCTTGGGCTTTCATTCCTGGCTCTTTACAAGTCTCCATCCAATAGTTAGTTCTCTTGCCTTTCCATTTCTGTCTCCCTCGTTTCTCCTGCTTTCCTATTGGCTAACCTCCTTATTGCGTCACCGCTCCGAAACCCCCTTCCCTTCCCCCGCCATGTGAGCCATTGACTGAGGCTGGCTGAGGGGGAGCGGGAGAGAAAGAGGGAGAGAAAGAGAGCGAGGTGTTTTTTTGTCCTTTTATGAAGGACAAGGCTGACAGGAGATGTGGAAGCAGGGGGTGGGTGGGGGGGTAGAAATGTCTTGCATCCCTTTTAATCGGCAGAATTTTTTTTAGATTTCTAAAACCCTGTGGGTATCACGAGCAGACAATTAAAGCTGAAGTTGAGTAAGTGGGGAGGAGGCAGAGGAGTGGAGGTGAGAGGAAGGGGAGGAATGGCCAGAGGAGGAGGTGGAGAGGAGGAGGTGAGTGTGGAGGGGGCAGAAGAGTGGAGGTGGGAGGAAGGTGAGGATGTAGAGAGGAGGAGGATGTGGAGAGGAGCAGGTGAGGTCTGTAATGTGGCGAGGAAGCGTTCTCAAGGAGCTCTTGAGAGGACGACATGGCAGCTTCTGTATGATTTTTGGCCTTCCTGTTCAGCGGAACTGCATGCTCACCATACCCTGCGACCTCTGACCTGCCACAGATGCTCAGCTGTGAGAGAGCAGTGCTGATGCCCCCCTCTCCACCCCCCCCAGTGCTGATGCCCCCCCCCCCAGTGCTGATGCCCCCCTCTCCACCCTCTCCTCCATGCAGTGCTGATGTCCCCTCCCCCCTCTCCTCCATGCAGTGCTGATGCCCCCCTCCCCCTCTCCCTCTCCCTCCCCCATGACGGCCCAGCACAGGAAGCATCAGTGTGCTGAAACACAGTTTAGTCTACAGGAAGGTGCTGCTCTCTGTCTCTCTGTCCAGCTCTCCTGGCTGCTTGCCTTTCTCTCTCTCTCTCTCTCTCTCTTTTCGTCTGTCTCTCTCTGTCACTCTCTCTCCCTCTCCCTCTCCCTCTCCCTCTCCCTCTCTCTCTCTCTCTTCCCCTCTCTCTCTGTGCCTGTTTGTCTCTGTCTCTCGGCCCAGCTCTCCTGGCTGTTTGCCTTTGTCTCTCTCTCTTTCTCTCTCTCTATGCCTGTCAGCCTGTCTCTGTCTCTCTCTGTCCAGCTCTCCTGGCTGTTTGCCTCGCTCTCGCACTCTCTCTCTCGCTCTTTCTGTCTCTCTCCGTCTGTCTCTCTGTCACTCTTCCCTCTCTCTCTGCCTGTCTCTCTCTGTCCAGCTCTCCTGGCTGTTTGCCTCGCTCTCGCACTCTCTCTCTCGCTCTTTCTGTCTCTCTCCGTCTGTCTCTCTGTCACTCTTCCCTCTCTCTCTGCCTGTCTGTCTCTGTCCAGCTCTCCTGGCTGTTTGCCTCTCTCTCTCTCTCTCTCTCTGTCTCTCTCTCTCTCCTCTCTCTAGCACGTTCTTCCTCTGTCTTTCTCTCTCTCTCGCTCCCTCTCTCCCTGTCTATCTATATCTATACATCTCTATCTATCTATATTCTGTGTCTTGTCCCTCTCTGGGGGTCTGCAGCAGTGTGCCTGTTCAGTGCTGATCTTCATTCCAGAGGCCGCTCTGCTCTGCTCTGCCTGCGTGCTTCAGCGGTGCAGGATGACTCACTGGGCCAGACATTGCCATCGCCTCCCTCTCGCTTAAGTTGTGCGTCTGAGTAAGAGTTTTGCAAAGACATCTGTCCATAGAGCACACAGCACCTTGTTTTCTCTCTTCGTGTGTGTGTGTGTGTGTGTGTCTTTGTGTTTGTCTTTGTCGTGCTGTGTCTTACCGTCCTCTGACTCACCTGCAAACATATGCTCACACTCACACTCACAAAACGACAAGTGACCTTGTAGGGCAAATGATTATTAGACACCTACCTAGCCTCCTACACACACACACACACACACACACACACACACACACACACACACACACACACACACACACTGTCCCTCTCCCTCTCTTTCGCTAACTAATACAAACAGGGATAGATTGCGAAGGACAGCGAGGCTGTTGAGTCTCCCACACAGATTCACTGTTCCTCTGGCTGCTCTTCACTTCCCTCTCCTGAGCCCCCCCCCGCCCAGCCCCTCCTGCCCAGTGTGGGCAGACTACAGCGTACAGCACTGCTCGCTCTCTCTCTCTCCATCCCTCCCTCCCTCTTTCTCTCTCTCTTTCTCTCTGTCTCTCCCCCCCCCCCCCCCCCCCCCGGGCTGCTCTTCACTTCCCTCTCCTGGAGACAGCACTGCTGACTGAAATACCCAGCAGCTGTATTTTCCGTCTTTATTTTCAGTACTGGGAGCATGTAGTAGGATGGGTTGGTTTGTAGTACGTAGGAAGCCGGCGTCTTTACTTTCAGTAGTGGGGAGAAGGCAGAAGGGCAGAGTGATTGTAAGGAGGGCCCAACAGTTCTCACTGGAGGCTTACAACCAACCCTTCCTACGTCCTACAAATAGGCTACTTTTGTGTACAGAGAGGTGTGTATACAGAGAGGTGTGTGTACAGCACGCTGTGTGTCATGGCAACATGCTGACACAGACCTGAGTGCTGTGCTGATGTAAAGTATCTGGTGTTGTCGTCTCCGTCTGTTGCCTTGGATCGATACTAGCCTAACAGCATTTAAACATTGCATATACATTTGGCCATAGTGATAGGATCATTATTATTCTCAGATGATGGAGTGCACTGCACTGAGAGCTGTTTAAACATTTAGGGTCCCTTCTGGGGCTGGGGCTGCTCCTGAGGGTGGCCATCTCTCTGCTGTCTGGGGAAGGGGGACGTGAGCTGCTGCAGTGACTGGGGCTGTGTGGACGTTGACTGTAGTTGCTGTCACTGTGTGTGTGTGTGTGTGTGTGTGTGTGTGTCCTTCCCTCAGAGAGAGCAGGGCTCTGACCTTCAGACTCCCCCTGCACTGCTGCAGTAACCCTTGGGGGGGTTGTAGTTGGAGGGGGTTGGGAGAAAAAGGAGGAGCGGAGTGGCAGACAGATGGAAAGAGAACAGGATCAGCAAAGTGCAGACATGCACCTCTTGAGACGAGGGGGCTGTGGAGGCGGGGGGTGTTGGTGGTAGGGTGCGGTGCCTGGCTGTGGCTGTGGCTGGGGGTGAGGGTGTGAGGTGTGTGGGGGATGTGGTGGCAGGGGGTGTTGGTCGTAGGGTGCAGGGTGGGGGTAGATGGGGTGGGGGGAGACTGTTGGTTGTAGGGTGCGGTGCCTGTGGGGGGGTGGGGGGCACAGGGAGGTGGTAGCGGACGGCTCTGACGCTGATCCCATCAGAGAGGCCTCAACCTTAAGCGTCAGCATCCGGAGGTGGCAGAAACACGAGTCTCCTGTCTCCAGCACCTGCTGCTGTCATGGCTGCCTCTCTGCCTCACTGACTCACCGGCTGCCCTGCCTGCCTGCCCTCCCCTCACACAGCTGAGTGCTTACTCAAGGGTGCTGATATGTCAGACACACACACACACACACACACACACACACACACACACACACACACACGCATGCATACATACCACACACACATACACACACACATGTATACATACACACACACACACGCACGCACATGCACACACATACATACATACATGCGCACATACACACATGCATGCGTGCGCACACACGCGCACGCTCACCCTGGCTCCAGCCCACAGATAGATGTTTAGCATGCTAAAGCACACACCCATCACTGGAGGGTTACTCAAGTCCTCCCGCTGAGAGTGCTGTCTGCTGTCTTTGATGTTCTGACACTGACAGACTTTTCTGCTTACTTGTTCTTTGGCTGCACCCGTCACAGCTTTTCATCTGTGGTTAATTTCCCCCTGACGTGCCTGTATTTGTCTGCTTGGGTCTCATCAGGTGGGGGGGTTATTTTAAGTCAGTTTGGCTGCCACAACTTGAAGAGCCAGAGTCGATTTCCCCTCTGTTGACCTGCCCTCAGGCGGTGGGCTCTTTCTCGCCTCGCCTCGTCTCACCTCGACCAACCCACGTGCTTGCCAGGCATACAAATTTACTCCCCCCACCCCAACGCACACACACACGCGCGCACGCACACACGCACGCACGCACGCACGCACGCACGCACGCACGCACGCACGCACGCACGCACACACACACACACACACACACGCACACACGCGCACACGCACACACGCGCACACGCACACACACACACACATGCACATACACATACATGTGCATAGACACGTGCATACACACATACATGCACACACGTGCACACACCCTTTCAGCCTCTTGCTTCCGCAGTGAGTTTTTGGGTTAACACGTAACTTTTCCGGATGTTCAGCATCACCCGTATTACCACAACTGAGTGGCTACAACCACAGTTGTACATCACTCACTGACAGAGAGAGGAAGAGGACAAAGAACAAGGTCACAGAGACGGCAGCCATGACAGGAACTTGTGTTCAGAAGCCGCCCACTTCTGAAGAGGTGCATAATGTAGTCATGCCAGAAGGAGGCTCTTTTCCCCAGCAACGCCCCTACAGTCCACTGTTTACTGGGCAATTCACTGGTAATGACATGGTACATTCAAGCGTATTCTAGTGCACTTACTAGTAAAATGTAGGCAAATTGTAGGACATTGTATGTACCAACCGAGATATATCACCGTGTTAGTGATTCAGGTGGATTCTCAGTATTTACCTACATTTTATTGATGGGTACCCTAAAATATGCTTAACTTTACCATGCCACTACTACATAAACACCTAGTAAACAGTAGACTGTTAAAGATAGCATTGCCTCTGTAGCTGTAGAAGCAGTCAAATGAAGTTGGCTGAGCAGGCAATGCAGCACTCAGCTGGGAGCAGACCCCTGTCTCAGCACAGCTGTGTGTGAAGTAACCGTCACTCATGTGCTACAGCATGTGTGTGTGTGCGTGTGTGTGTGTGTGTGAGTAGTGACAGTCACTCATGTGCTACAGCATGTGTGTGTGATGTGTGTCAGTGACAGTCGGCCATGTGCTGCAGTGTGTGTGTGTGTGTGTGTGTGTGTGTGTGTGTGAGGCCCCCAGTGGCCTCCAGGGTGCTGTCGGGTCACCCTCCGCCGCGCTTTCCTCTCGGTGTCGTCACAAGTGGTTTAAAAACGCACCCTCCCAGGGGGGGCAGGCCACACAGGACCCCCCCAAGTCCCAGGAAGAGGGGCCTACGTGCGGGTCGGCTGGGCCCCAAGGCAGGGGTGACACTCCCAAACACAAACAGTCCTCTGGTGTCCCTCCCCAGGCCTCTGGTCTCCCTCCTCCAGGCCTCTGGTGTCTCTCTCAGGACAGGAAGTGTTGCCTCTCTTCCAGGAACTGTGGCGGAGTAGAAAGGCCCAGGCCCTGGGTGGAGGAGAAGGCCATCTTGAGTGCTGACCTCTGGGTCTTTATGCTGATTTATTACAGGCTTTGGTGGTAGCCTCTATTAGCCTGCTGTTATTGTGTAATACATGAAGCATATCCTGTTTTGTTGATCCTGAGATTTATTTGTTCATTTGATGTATCTAAAGTGGTAATCAGTGCTCAAGTGTAATATCGCAGCTGTGTATTTTCAGAAGAAAGCCCTCATGAACTGCCTGTTTCTTCAAAGGCTTAAGAGTACTCGGCCCTCCCCACCAGTTGTGTGTGTGTCTGTGAGGAAGCTGTGTGTGTACGAATGCTGCCTGTAAGTGGACCTCCTCTGCCTGAGGCTTCTGCACCCTGTTCAGGCTGATAAAGGCCAAAGGGCTTAGTGTGGTGACCAGCTAAGGCTGCATGCGTGCCCCATTGAGGTGATGAGTTACACCTGGAGGGCTGACACTGTTACTGAGAAACCCAGCTGCTATTTAAAGCCTCAATCGGACATCTCAGGAGGACTGCATCAGCTGCTCTTAATGGAGGCACATTCACACATCAGCACATGGTCTAAATGCTCTCCTCACATCCACGCTAAAGACACAGGCCAAGAGACCAGACAAGAGAGAGTGAGTTGTGTGTGTGTGTGTGTGTGTGTGTGTGTGTGTGTGTGTGTGTGTGTAACTGCAAAGGAACAGGACAGGCTCCAGAGGAAGTGCAGCCCAATTTCATCAGCGTGAGAGATAAGGCTCGCTCGACTCTTTCCTGCATTCACTCCCCTCCCCCCGCTAGCCAGCCTCCACCACAAGACAAGTTACGGCCTCACAACTTTTAACTCCGCCACCAAACAATCTCACTGAAGTCACCGCCTCAGAACTTTTAACTCAGCAACCAAGCAACACACACTCTCTCTCACACACACGCACACACACACACATTCTCACACTGAAGTCACTGCCTTAGAGGTTTTAACTCAGCCACCAGGAAACACACAATCACACACACCGTTACATACTCAAGCCAGTGCCTCAGAACATGTGGAGAGGCATAGCTCCAAATAAGCATAGAGCAGGAGATCAATCCCCTATTAACTCACATATATATACACACACACACACTCACGCCAGTGCCTCAGAACATGTGCAGAAGCATAGCTTCGAGATCAATCCCCTATTAACTCACATATATACACACACACACACACACACACTCACACACTAATACTCAAGTCAAGGCCTCAGATCATGTGCAGAAGCGCAGTTCTGTATAAGCATACATCAGGAGATCAATGCCCTATTATCTCTCACATATATACACACACACACACACACACACACACACTTGCATACTCAAGCCAGGGCCTCAGAACATGTGCAGAGGCATAGCTCCAAATAAGCATACACCAGGAGATCAATCCCCTATTAACTCACATATATACACACACACACACACACACACACACACACACACACACACACTAATACTCAAGTCAGGGCCTCAGATCATGTGCAGAAGCACAGTTCTGTATAAGCATACATCAGGAGATCAATGCCCTATTACCTCTCACATATATATACACACACACACACACACACACACACACACACAATCACACACACCGTTACATACTCAGGCCAGGGCCTCAGAACATGTGCAGAGGCATAGCTCCAAATAAGCCTACACCAGGAGATCAATCCCCTATTAACTCACATATATACACACACACACACACACACACACACACACACACACACACACACACACACTAATACTCAAGTCAGGGCCTCAGATCATGTGCAGAAGCACAGTTCTGTATAAGCATACATCAGGAGATCAATGCCCTATTACCTCTCACATATATATACACACACACACACACACACACACACACTTGCATACTCAGGCCAGTGCCTCAGAACATGTGCAGAGGCATAGCTCCAAATAAGCCTACACCAGCAGATCAATCCCTGATTACCACACACTAGGGCTGACGGCAAACAATCGATTAGTCGTTGGTCGACCAAAAAAATATTAGCCGACTAAAATTCTATTGGTCGATTGGTCGGAGGAAAAAAAACGCGTCTTTTCGAAGGGCTGAAGGGCTTTTAATTCGACGAGTATGATAGAGGAAGTCGTCGTGCCAGTAATTTACTGTTGGCATTTTCTTGACGGCATACACCATGGGCCCTATTTTGCCTCGGCGCATTGTGCATTCGCCACATGCGCATGCTGTCATTGCTATTCTGTGCCAGCGCAATGTTCATTTTTTCAGGCAAAAAATCACGTTGTCTAGATAGCAGATGACATTGCGCCGTGACGGGCGGTCAGCGAAAAGAAGAGGTGTGGTCTGGCGCAAAGCGCACCAGATGCTATTATGAGGACGTATAAACCATTTGCGCTTTTGATTAATAAAAAGGTGCTTTTTCGTCACTGGCGCATTGTTGAAAAGCTATTTTAGAGGCGCACAACGCTTTGAACCCCGATGTACCTGCTGCTGCGCCAGAGAGGCGAGCTGAACTGGCAGAAAAGTTGCAACATGTATAGCCTGTATAGCTATGTATTTGTATGTTTTAGTAAGCAAACATGCACAAATAATGAGAATATAGCAATGTTGTGCAGTTTATAGCAATGTTCTGCAGTTTATTTACAATTTCTTTTGTCGTTTTAAATAAACAGCGGTTGCAATGGTCTGCAGTTTATTTACGATTTATTTTGTCGTTTTAAATAAACAGCGTGGCAAGTTGTAAGAAATAATATGGACAAATCATCAAAAAGAAAACTAGTGGACTAATGGTTTGATGGACCTATACCTTCCGTTTATTTTTGATGTTTCCTTTGAGTTTAAGGCTTTGTTTCCCGTCTTCTAACGTTGTTGTACCGCTTTCGGTGCACAGCGCGTTGAACCCCGATGTACCTGCTGCTGCCGCAGAGAGGCGAGCTGAACTGGCAGAAAAGTTGCAACGTATATAGCCTGTATAGCCATGTATTTTTATGTTTTAATAAGCAAACAGGCACAAATAATAAGAGTATAGCAATGTTTTGCAGTTTATAGCAATGTTCTGCAGTTTCTTTTGTCTTTTAAATAAACAGCGATTGCAATGCTCTGCAGTTTATTTAATAAACAGCGTGGCAAGTTGTAAGAAATGAAATGGACTAATCATCAAAAAGAAAACTAGTGGACTAATGGTTTAATGGACCTCCACCTTTTATTTTTGATGTTTCCTTTGAGTTTAAAGCTTTTGTTTCACGTCTTCTAACGTTGCCGCTTTGGGCACTGTTCGAAAGTTCTCTTCTTGCCAAAGGAGGACACAATTATTGAAGATATTTCCTCCCATACTTCTATGACCCGCGGAGGTTTGGGGGGATTTAACGTGTTTTAAATAAATTCAGAATGTTAAAAGTCTGCCAGTCTTTCTGATTAATTTGTTTCGACACATCCTGAATACCAGAATCTGAAATAATTTGCCCATGTAACAGACGGCAGACTGTGCTGTGCGCTTAGCAGTTGCCTAGTAACGGGACGTGGCAAGTTTAAACGCCGCTCCGTCGGGTTGTTTTGTTCGGTATTTTTGATGTTTTTGGCGAATACACGGAATATTTTGTTGGGTTTTCATTTGTAATAGTTTAACTAAGTTTGGCGGTTTTATATAGTCAGTTTTTCTTTTTTGATGGTGTGCCAGTTTTTCTTTTTTGCGTGGTTTTGCCTTGCGACTGGTGTGCTTTTGAGGTTGGTGGACGCCGGAGAGGTTTGGCTGTTCGACGTTGGTGTGGCTCGTTGGGACCTGACGACTTTGAGTCTTCGGATCACTCTGGTTTTTGAGCGG
>CM059273.1:1562338-1579754 GCA_030347295.1 Setipinna tenuifilis | reverse complement strand
TAAAACCTCATGACACTGTTTAATACGCATTTCAGTAGTATACAATGAATTTATACCAACTGTAATTTTCTGTAGATGATGTGATGTAAGTGGTTAAATGTTGGTGTACATAATGAGTACTAAATTCTCCCTTCAGAAGAGGTTAAGCATTGAGTACATTACTCTGGTCCTAGTAAACAGATGGCACAGAGTTGATTTAAAACCTCACGTCCTTGTCAATTAATTTATATCTACTAATTTATATCTAATTTATATCTAATTTCTATGTTGTTCTATGTCTAATTTAAATGTTAGTGTACATAATGAGTACTAAATTCTCCCTTCAGAAGAGGTTAAGCATGGAGTACTTCACTCTGGTCCTAGTCAGCAGATGGCACATAGTTGATTTGAAACCTCACATCCTTGTCAATGAATTTATATCTACTAATTTATATCTAATTTGTAATTTCCTGTAGATAATATATTGTAAGTGGTTAAATGTTAGTGTACATAATGAGTACTAAAGTCTCCCCTTCAGACGAGGTTAAACAAATGGTTGACCTGAAACCTCTCGTCCTTGTCTTACCCCCAGGGTGCTCCAGAGGGTGTGGTGGACAGGTGCACACACATCCGCGTAGGGGGCAACAAGGTGCCGTTGACTGCGGGCATCAAGGAGAAGATCATGTCTGTGATCCGTGAGTACGGCACGGGCAGGGACACACTGCGCTGCCTGGCCCTGGCCACCAGAGACAACCCCCCCTCCAAGGACCAGCTCAAGCTGGAGGACTGCACGCGCTTCGCCGAGTACGAGGTAAGAGGAACACACACACACACACGCCTGCACACACTCACACACACGCATGCACATGCACACACACACACACACACACACACACACACACACACACGTGTGCTTACACACACTCAGACACACACACACACGCGCACACTCTTTTGCACTCACACATTCTCTCATACATGGTCATACACCCTCACGTACGCATGCATTTACATACTCACTCACATACACGTTCTCACCCTCACAACATGCACACACTTAGTCATGCTCAAGTACACTCACACAAACACATTCCCACACTCTTGCATGGGACACACACACACACACACACACACACACACACACACACACACAAACGCACCGGAGCTGTAGTATCTACAATGCAAATCTATACCAATTGAAAACAATGCAGTCCTCATTGTCTGCAGAGAGGAATTCCCCACTCGCTTCATCTACTAAACGCACAGCAGCCGAACACAGCCAGCCATCCTAACGATGTGCTGAGCGCAGAATTAAAGAAACAAAGGCCCGTTTGTAAACGAGGGCTCCTATTGAATGATTGTAATTGATTTGGGGGGTGTACACTTACTCCAGACCAGCCCCAGAGGAAGCATGCTAAGCCCTCTGTCAATCCTCTAACTGTAGCTCTGTTTACATAATGACACACCGGCTTATTTTTAATCAATGTTGTTTACAGATGTTGTTTTGCCCCTTTGTCACTGATACTGACCAACACAGTTTTATCAGCACAGCTCAGATCAGCAGCAGGGACTTTTTCATGATCATCCTATCTAAAAATTACGAGTCGCATCATCTGCTTGCCCGACAAAGTTTCTCAAAAACTTTCGCTGTGTTTCTCTTCTCTTCCTGCCATCTCCCTCTTCACACCACCTCTTTCATTTCCTGTGCGTTACCCTCCTCACACCCTCTTCCTCTTTCTCCCTCTTCCTCTCTCTCTCTCCCTCTCTCTCTCTCTCTCTCTTCCTCTCTCCCTCGCTCGCTCTCCCCCTCCCTCCCTCCCAGACGGACCTGACGTTTGTGGGGTGTGTGGGCATGCTGGACCCTCCGCGTGCCGAGGTGGCGGCGTCCATCAAGCTGTGCCGGCTGGCGGGCATCCGGGTCATCATGATCACCGGGGACAACAAGGGGACGGCCGTGGCCATCTGCCGCCGCATCGGCATCTTCGGCGAGAGCGAGGACGTGTCCGCCATGGCCTACACCGGACGAGAGTTCGACGACCTGTCGCCGTCTGCCCAGCGCGAGGCCGTGCTGACCGCTCGATGCTTCGCCCGCGTGGAGCCCTCGCACAAGTCCAAGATTGTGGAGTACCTGCAGTCCTACGACGAGATCACCGCCATGGTGAGAAACAGCGGCCAAACGAGTGTGTCAGAGTTTGATTTCAGGAGAGAGTCTGCTGTGAAGGATGACCACAGCTGCTCTTGTTGGGGAGGGGGGATTTATTAAAAAAAGAGGTCCAAGATTACGTATTAATAAATTTTGATAATTCTAAAATGCATTATTTATTTATTTATTATTTTTGGTCCCAGGGTTTGGCTGTAGACATGTCTGCTTTTTTTAACATGTTCATAGTACATGTTGCCTTATGAGTGAAACTGATCTTGTATATCAGTGTTTTGATTACCACACCTAGTGATTCTCAGTGCCACTGGTGTCCTATGGCTAAATGTAAACACAAGTTATGATTTTATGATTAGTCACTCTGAAACACCTTCCTGTCACGCTCCTCTCCTCACAGACCGGCGACGGTGTGAACGACGCTCCTGCCCTGAAGAAGGCGGAGATCGGCATCGCCATGGGCTCAGGCACCGCGGTCGCCAAGACCGCCTCCGAGATGGTGCTCGCCGACGACAACTTTTCCACCATCGTAGCGGCCGTGGAGGAGGGCAGAGCCATCTACAACAACATGAAGCAGTTCATCCGCTACCTCATCTCCTCCAACGTGGGAGAGGTCGTATGGTGAGGACACACACACACACACACACAAGGCAACACATAATCAGACAGATCAACAATATCTATTATTTTACCAACTTGGCATGAGTGTCCGTTAGGCTCAAGGTCACGGTAATGAACAAGCCAGTCAAGTAAAGAGGCTGTAAAACTTATTGTATCATTGTATGATATGAACCAAGTTGCCAAGTGTGCCTTTTAAATGCCAGTCGGTTATGTCAGTACGCTAATGGGTCATCCATAATCGCTGTAATATATAGTGTCCCTCAGTGCCAGAGCCAAATGGAGCTCCATTCTGGATAGGGGCCTAGGGTGTATTTGGCCGTCACCAGCCCAGATGAGGGCACCCGTCAGAGGCACGCTCCCCTCCAGCACAGCCCATGGGGCTCTGGTCAGGGTTGGCAAGCCTCTCATGTCAGCACCACAGTAACGTTGGTTTGTGTGTGTGTCCCTTTCTCTTTCTCTCTCTCTGTCTTTGTTGCTCTCTCTCTGTCTTTCTCTCTCTCGCTCTCTCCATCTGTATTTCTTTCTATTTTCTTCTTCATCTTTCTCTGCTCTCTCTCTGTCTCTGTTCTCTCTCTGTTCTTCCTCTCTCTCTTTCTCTGTTCTCTCTCTCTTCTCTCTCTCGCTCTCTCTCTCTCCTCCCCCTCTCTCTCTGTGGTGACAGCATCTTCCTGACGGCGGCGCTGGGCTTCCCTGAGGCTCTGATCCCAGTGCAGCTGCTGTGGGTGAACCTGGTGACGGACGGCCTGCCAGCCACCGCCCTGGGCTTCAACCCCCCCGACCTGGACATCATGAACAAGCCCCCCCGCAACGCCCGCGAGCCCCTCATCTCCGGATGGCTCTTCTTCAGATACCTCGCCATCGGATGTGAGTTTGAGTGTGTGTGTGTGGGTGGGTGGTTGGGGGTGTGTGTGTTGTGAGACTCTTTAGATACCTGGCCATTGGATGCGAGTTTGTGTGTGTGCGCTCACCTGTGTGTGTGTGTGTGTGTGTGTGTGTGGGGAAAGGAGTGAGTTTCGAGGCTCTTTAGATACCTGGCCATTGGATGTAAGTTTGCATGTGTGTGGGAGAGAGTGTTTTTTGATACATTGCCATCTGTGTGTTGGCGTGCATGTAGGTGTACACGCGCTTACTTGTTTTTTTGCTAACTCCTGTTGGAGTTATTGGATGGCCTTAGTTGGTGTGTTTGAGGCCTTCAGACCTGTCATTATGTGTGAGCTGATCTGACCATGTGTCAAACACTGCTAGTTATGGTGCACTCCATCAGACTGACCTCACCTCCAGGAAAACCACAACAAAAACAGAGTTGGATGTATTCCGTTTGCCAATCTCGACACTTAATAAAGAGCATATAACGCTGTATTTCATGAATAACATGACTGTAATAGTGCAGAGTATCGCTGATTATGTGCAAGGCTGATGACTGCACGAAACATCATGGCAAACGTATAAATGGAAAATATTGTAGCATTCACTCAACATGCTTGACTGTGCAGCCATCTCGAACTGTAAACTCTCGGTCCTCTGTGCTGCTCTGGCTTTGCTGGGACGAGCGTCTGAAACTCATGGGGTGTCACTCAGACTTGGTGTCACTTCCTGCTTTTGAACGCACACAACTACTCAGAAACTGAGCTCCGACTGCACATGTACCACTTGTACACCACAGCCCAGTGTGTAGGTGTGACGGTTCTCCCTCTCTCTCTCTCCCTGTCCAGGCTATGTTGGAGCGGCTACTGTTGGAGCTGCAGCCTGGTGGTTCATCGCTGCTGAGGACGGACCCAGAGTCACCCTCTACCAGCTGGTACGGCCTTCACATTCACATATACCACATACCACACCAATAACATGGAGCTGCATTCAGCAAGCATCACCACATACCACACCAATAACATGGAGCTGAACTCAGCCAGTATCACTACACCATTATGTGATGGTCCTCTGGAATGCTGTGTTTGCCCTTGGGAGATGTCGAGAAAAAGCATTTCAGGGATTTGGGAGTATGTGTTTGCGAGTATCTCTGTCTTTCTCGCTCTCTGTCTGGCCCTCTGTCTCTCTCTCCTCTCCTCTTCTCTCTGTCTCTCTCTCTCTCTCTTGCTCTCTTTCTCCCTCTCTCTCTCTACCCCCCCCCCCTGTCTGTAGAGGTGGCAGCCCATTGGTCACTCCTGTGCTCTGCAGCAGTGGAGTAGTTGAGGCCGGGTGATGCTGGAGCCCCTGGCTGCCCTTAAAGCCCTCTGCTGCCCCCTGCTGTCTGTTTGGGTGCCATGACTGAAACACAGTGTTGCCAAAGCATGGAAATATCTGGAACAGCACATGCATTTGCATAACAATAATGGAGTATTAAAACACTCTCTCTCTCTCTCTCTCTCCCTCCTTACCTCTCTCCCTCTCTCCCCCTCTCCCTCTCCTCTCTCTCTGTCTCTCTCTCTCTCTCTCTCTCTGTCTGTGTTTGTCCTCCTCTCTCCCTCCATGCAGTCTCACTTCCTGCAGTGTGCGTCTGATAACCCTGAGTTTGATGGTGTGCCCTGTGAGATCTTTGGCTCCCCGTACCCCATGACCATGGCCCTGTCCGTGCTCGTCACCATCGAGATGTGCAACGCCCTCAACAGGTAACACACACACACACACACACACACACACACGACCATGGCCCTGTCCGTGCTCGTCACCATTGAGATGTGCAACGCTCTCAACAGGTCAGTCACAGGGTCATCACCGCAGTTGACCTCTAGTGAACCAGCCACTTCCCAGAGTTACGCTGATGCTGACATTTATGTCAATGTCCTACAAGCACACACTGTACCAGTCTTGTGTGTTGTGTAGCTTTTGTGTGTGAACACCATCACTGCACACAATATATTTAAACTATTGCAACATACAGTATCACGATATACATATTGCAAAACAAATAGTTACTATATAATAATTACTCGCACAACTTGAGTGAGAAAATGTTTTGGATCAGCAAAAACATATTAATATACTTTAAATGAACGCAAGCACTGGAATTTAACTTTAGGACATCCGCTTCTGTGCTCAAAGTAGTTGAAAGCTGTATGTTTGGTTGGATGTTTGTGACCGACTCCTCGTGTCTCTCCCCCAGTGTGTCGGAGAACCAGTCCCTGCTCAGGATGCCCCCCTGGGAGAACGTGTGGTTGCTAGGCGCCATCTGCCTCTCCATGTCTCTCCACTTCCTCATCCTCTACGTGGAGCCGCTGCCGGTATGTCCCCCTCCCATGATGCTTTGCACACAGTACTGAAGGGCAAAGAAAACTTCTGATCATTTATCAGAAAATAGTTCTTTGAATTTTATTTTATGTTATTATTTTTGGGAATAATGTGAATATCAAATTTAGAAGATGTGCAGGCACATCGTAATGAATTGGAATGTTATAGAAAAGTTAATTAATTTCATTACTTTTATTCAAAAAGTGTAACTTGTATGTTATACTTGATTTATAGGACATGGTGAAATGTTTCAAGCCTTTGCTTTTGGTGATCACAGCTTATAGCAAATACATTATTTCACTGCATGTCCTACTCTACCCAGTATGTCTATGCATGTGACAATAAGCCATTCTTGTATTATACTTAATATTTCAATAACACAATGTTCTGATTCATTGAGATGCACTAGTCAAATCTAACCTTCACATGTAGCATGTGTTTGTGAAGATTGTAGATGTTAAGTTTCCCTGCAAGTGTGTTCAGTACATGTGCCCTCCTTATTGTTCTCTAACCAGTCTCTCTGCCTTTCTGTACTCTTCTGTACCTTTCCTGTATCTGCCCCCCTTCTCCCCCCCCTCCTCTGTATCTGCCCCCTCCTCCCCTCCTCAGATGATCTTCCAGATCACGCCCCTGAACGTGACCCAGTGGCTGATGGTGCTGAAGATCTCTCTGCCGGTCATCCTGCTGGACGAGCTGCTCAAGTTTGCGGCGCGCAGCTACCTGGACCCCCCCAAGGAGCTGCCGGAGGACAGGAAGGCTGGCTGCTCACTGGCGGCCTGCATGGAGGGCATCTCCTGGCCCTTCGTGGCCATCTCCCTGCCCCTGGTGCTCTGGCTGTACAGCACTGACACTAACCTGGCCGAGATGTTCTTCTCCTCCTGACTGGCCTAAGCACAACTAAACAACAAACAAACAACGAAACGAAACACCCCCGCCCCTCCCCCGGCCCCTTCTCCTCCTCCTCCTCCTCCTGTGTGTTGTAGCTAGGGATCGTGTGTGTGTAAGCGTTTGGTGTGTGTTTGTGTGCGAGGAAGTGAAGTGTGTGCTTGCGTGCGTGCGTGGTCTCTGTAGAGTGTGCCTGTACAGAGGTGAGCGTGCGTGAGAAGGACGAGTATGTTGTAACACAACCATAACAATAATATAAGAGAGAATTCTAATGTTTCTTTTTAATAAACGTGTATTGGGGGGGGGGGGGGGGGTAATGTGTGGGGTGGGGGGGCACATTGTTTTTCTTTCAAGTGTTTCAGGAACACTTTTTTTTTTTTCCCCCATTGGGGTGGAATTATTTCTGCCACACACACCTGGTCTGGAGATCAGTTTTTGTTTTTTTTTTGTTTTTACGTTTGCCATTTGGTTGCCTTTTTAACAAAAAAAAAAAAAAGAAAGTTTTTACAATTTGAAATTGTAACTTTTCCATAGTCTCATTTCTAATCCATAGACTTTTTGTGTTGTTCTGGTGCCCCCCACTTTCCCTTGGAGTATACGGCTGAGAGTGAACCCGAGGTCCAGAGAGATGTGTACAGAGATTTAACACTATTTTATGCAAGTTTTTTTTTTTGTTTTGTTTGCCTTTTCTTTTTGTCTTTTTTTTTTAAATGGTTTTTGTAAATGTGTTGTTTTGAAATGGAGAGTGCACGGTCGGTCGTGTCGACTTTGGTCGTCCGAGGCTGTTTACTGATGTTTACTGTTGTCCTTCATCCGAACAAACATCACACTCGTACAGTATGAACTGTGTGTGTCCGCGTAGGTGTGTGTGTGTGTGTGTGTGTGTGTGTGTGTGTGTGTGTGTGTGTGTGTGGCTGGTCTTGTGCGAGTGAAGAGTGCGAGGTGCATGAGCTAGGGTCAGAGGTGAGTGGCGTTGGGACGGGAGGGAGGGAGGGAGCTTTTGATGATCAGGGCATCAGGGATATGGGTGAATGATAATTTGTTCCTCTAAAGTATCCTCTTACAAAAAAACAAAACAAAACAAATCTGAGAATTCCTCCGAAAAACAAAGAGCTGCATGTTTTTGTGATCTTGCATGCACTGTGCGTGGGATCCCCCCCCCCCCAAAAGATAGATCTGTCGCTGTGAGTGTCCCCCCCCCCCCCCCCCCCGGTTCTGTGTAGTAATAATAAGGTCCATGTTATTACTTTGGTGTTCTATTTTTATGTTTGTTATTCTAACAGTACATTCTGATCGGTAAAGCCAGTTCTTTTCTGCACTAGGCAGAGCACAGCTACCTCAGTGGAGCTCGCCTCCATTCCACCACCCACCTACCCACCCCTGCCCCTGCCCCCACCTACCCCTGCCCCATCTATCTGCCCCTGCCCCTGTCTGCCCCTGCGCTCTCACTAGCCTCCCTCACCTCCGGGCTTCTGTACGACTCCACCAGACTCACAAGCATCGCGGCCCCCCCTCTCCCACCGCCACCACCACCCCCCCCCCCCACGACCTCTGATTCCCTCGTGCAGAAAACAAACAACAACAAAACTACAAAATCGAGACCAAATCATTTCCATTTTTTTTTCTTTTTTCGTTTGTTTGGTTTTCGTTTTTTGAAAAAAATTGATTTGTTGTTTTTGTCTCAATGTGTTTTATAATTGACTTTGACATAGATTAACTTAATTTTTTTTCATTTGGGTGTGTTTTTTTTTTCTGTTTCCTTGGGTGGGGTGGGGTGGGCTGGGCTGGGGTGGGAGGGGTTGGATCGTTAGGATGTAAATGTTACCTATAGGGGATTTAAAAAAGGGGTGTGTGTATGTGTGTATGAATCAGAACATACGACAACAATAAAACAAGATTGTGAGGATTTTTTTTTCTCAGTTTTTCAGTGGCGGTTACTAAGAACATGAACTTGACAGCGCGAAGGAGATAGAACAGCTATTGTCACACTTTATTTTCTACATGGAAACAAAATACACTCTCATGAACCATACTAATTCAGGCCTCTTTGTCTTCATTAAATCAAATATAAGGTTGTCCATCAAAATAGAGGCCACACATGTGGGCCTCTCTGTCTTTATTTAAACCTATGTGTTTTTTCCCATCAAACAAGTCTGTTTTTGAATGTTGGTTGTGACACTAATGGTGCAAAAATATACTTGAATGTTGATCTCACGGTGCAGTTAAACGGTTCCCTGAAGCTACGTCCTGATTGGATTAACTAAGGGGTGACATACCAGAACAGGTTTCCTCTGCTCTGAATAGCTTGCGTTTTAACATACAGCTCATTCAAGATGGCATAGATTCAGACACCTGTCCGTTCTGAAGGCTGGTTGTTCCTATAACCATGTTTTGATAAAAGCTAGATATGCTTGAAAGCTGAGGCTGTATGAGCTCATTTAAGATGGCATAGATTCAGACACCTGTCCATGTAAGGGTGCCGTTCTGAAGGGTGGTTGTTTTTATAACCATGTGCTGGTCAAAGCTAGATATGCTTGAAAGCTGAGGCTGTATAAGTTGATCTGCAAGAGACTGCCTGCTTTTCATTCTGTGAGCTGTTTTAGCCCTGTCTAGTGGCGCTGTAACAAGTCTGGTTTTCTCTTAACTGCATATCAGTGGCTTGTTTATCTAATGGAGCGTCTCCCTGTGATTTCCTCATGCTCCCAATCACAACAATTCTTGTAGGCCGGAGTTTTATCCAATCGTTTTTTTTCCCCCCATAAGATAGCAGTGATCTTTTACACATACAGCTGTTAAGACGTGATTTTTAATTATGTTTATTAACCTCTTATATGAACAGTAGATTTTGAGGAGGCTGGTCTGTACCCCGATACAGTTAATACTAGAGTGAGTGTGTTGTTGCATAATGACCAGGGATATTCGAATGGACATCTACACATTATGAGCTATTCAATATTAAGACCAAATATCGAAGATGAGATCATAATTTAGATATTGATATGGAAGATGAGGTCAACCATAATGTTTTGAGGCTATCTAAGGCGCCACATTCCTCTGGTTTAGGCCTTAGAGGCTCGGTAACAGTGATTGACACTCTTGGACAGAGCAGCAGTCTGTAGAGACCAGGTGTCAGGCGGTTTTGACCAATACAATATATTTTCTGGTAGGAAATGTAAGACGACATCCATTCCGCACAAGGGTCAGTGGTGTTGACAGAATAAAAGATGTGTTGAGTGGGGAGTCATTCTGCAAAATCACCTTCATGAGCCTGTGATCAGCTTCACGTGTACGACAGTCTGTATATTTATGGATGTGGGTGGAGAAGAGTAAAGAATGGCTATGAATGACTGTAAATATAATTAATGTTCATGATCGAACATGTTTCATGTAGGCCTAACCTTGTTAAATCTGTATGTACGCAAGGTTTGCGAGAACAGGACATTTTGGTTCATTCCATATGGCAAGAGAACACCTTTATCGTTAACCAAGTTGTTTTTTTCTAACAATGTTCAGGAGAACTTTATGGGTTTTTTTTGTTTTTTACCTCAGTGTGAATATTATAAACACACGTGTATACCTTTACATCGCAAAACTGCTTTAAAAACAGCTGTCGAAATGGCTCGCTATTATCCAGGTGCCATGTAGGCTTTTGTGCTTACTCTAATTTATTTTAAGCAGACTCCACATGCTATCAACACGTACTTATGTTTTCCAAGGTAATTCTTTGACGAGTTATAGGCTAATATAACATTAGCGGCCAGTGTATGATGCTGACCACGCTTCAGGGAGATAGTGTGTGAGCGGCCTACACTCCCAGTCGGCACTGCATAGGCCTATATCACAACATACACAAACAAACCCACAAAGTTGGACCAGTTGGACTGTGAACAAAGTCCACTACATCACGGACACGTAGTCTTGGGTCGGGCAGATATGCATTATACAAGGGTTGTCAAAAGCACAGGGCAGTATTCTCTGTTACTGACTTTCTTGCAGCCTCTTTCATATTTCTGTAACAGAATGTCATTTGTTGACTAATCGTGTATCTACATTTTGCACAAAGGGTTGTTCTATCACTGAAGTTGTTGGTTCAATAAACAATGTACAATTTTACGTGAAACTGTTTTCTGTGTTGTGTTTTATAATAACCTCACTGTAGCCTATAGTAACAACACACCATGCCTTATACCGGCAACCTGGATTCAGAAGCGCAATTTAGTTAGCCTACCACATATTCCAAATAAACGGGTTCCATACCTGTACACTTAGTCCTGATTATTAAAAAAAATTCTCTACCTGTCTAAAGCTGAACGGTTGTGCCAATTGGAATCAGCTGATTTGGTAAATGACTGGAACACATGTTGGTATTTGAGTGAAGCTTCTGAAGCCAGATGCCCAGTGTCCATCAGTGACCTGTACAGAAAGTTTATAAATGTTATCTAGCGCCGACCACAGGCCTGCTCGTGCAATAGCGTGAGGACTTCTAGGCCTAATCTGTACGTTACTAGTAGTGAAAAGATGACACAATTACACAAAAGTAATCCAGTTAGAGAAAACGTATTTATTTGGTTATCCCACCTGAAGAACATCACCAAGATGCGCAGCATCCACTGTTTCTCTCGGAACTGTGCAATCTCACAGGTAAAACTTGAGCCAGTTGGCTCCTGGTTGAATTCTCCTGGTTGGTACGGGGAACTGCGAGGAAGTAGGTGTACAGCTGAGAAGAGAGAGGTTACGAGACGAGAGGAAGAGAAGATGAGTCAGACAAGACAGCGCTGGTGGCACATTGTACTCTGCAGCACTTTGCCTGGTAGCTTGCCCGAGGCATTGGGAGACAAAATTGGTGAAATTGTTTGGCACAGAGAAGACCGTGGGCCATCTTTCCTGTCACAGTACACACACATATCTGTACAACCCGGTGCTTCATAGGCTGCCTTGGCACAAAGAAAAGTGACGTTTTACTTTGGTGGTGATTCCACAAACTGGTCGCATGAGGGCAGCAGAGATTAGAATAGACGAGAGAGAAATTGCTCTCAGAAAAAAAAATGCACATCACCTCTTGAGTGTGGAAGAAGGAATGACCTCATAGGGCTGCAGGCATTCAAAGGGCCAATTAATTGAGGTTCTTGGGGAGGTATGCGTACGGTTTAATCGATCACAGACATACAATCATAATAACCATTTAAGGACATTAAATATTAAAACATGGTCATTTTTCCTATGACCACATTTCAGCCTCATTATAAAAACCCTTTGTTCTGTTCTGTCCTGTCGATAGAGAGTAGACCTAGAGGCGCTGTTGGGTCGATTCAGAAAAGCAGACCAGGATTCCAGTGTTGTAGAAAACCCACAAGTTAAACACCTGCAATACTAGTAGTTTTCGTAACATTACATTTTCAAGGTTTGATTAAAACATTTTTATATGTATAGGCTTATTTTAGAAACAACCGGTTAGACTGATTGACACAAAATTCTGCACGTTAGACTGGCTAAAGATATGGTCCACAGCACAAAGCTGTCCAAATAACGTACTCTAAATTACTCTGGATAAAAAATTCACGTAGAATCATTATTTTCTTAGTCTGACAACTGTGTGCCCCTCCAGTCTCTGAAACCGCTCTGCTACGACAAAACTGGCGGCGTGTCTCTTTAAATGACACGAGCGTCTAGGAGAGCGTCAATCATTGTCGGTCTAGTCCCGCCCTTTCCTGCAGCAGCGTTCCAACGAGCTCTAGACAGACAGAACGCACAGCAGAAGCGAAGAGTGAGCGGAGATGTGACCACAATGTGCCCCGATAATTAACGCTGAAAATGGGATAAAGGAGCTCAACCAAGAGCAAATCATTTTCTTGTCTGGGCGCAGCCTTTGATGAAAGGTATAACCATTTTTCTTGGGAAGTTTTTTTTTTCCTGTTTTACTTTTTCTATCCTATTGGTAATTTCCATTTTGTCTAATGCTGGCACGCTACAAAAGAGGAGGCAGGAGACGCTGAGCAAATGATGATGATGATGGAAACTGGATGTGTTACCACGAATGGACACGGGACAGCACTGGAGTATGAAGCAAACGCAAAAACGGAATGAAGGGATTTTCTGTGGCAGCCGAAACGCGTCGTTTTCTACGCGTCCTTTCATAAATACGCACAGGAGTTGCTTTTTCTAAGACCAGTCTCGGTCCGGAGGACAGATGCTGTCATTGTGTTTGGCTCCGAGATTTGGTCACCGTAAATGCTGCAAGTGGTGGCGGAAGGATGCGAGCGAGGATAAGAATGCACACTGCTTTGTTGTTCATATTTCCCAATAGGTTTGTTGAGAGCCAGGAGAAAGGTCTTGCTTGTGTTGGCAAAATAAAACGTTGTGGGGACCAAATCAGGAAGGAGCCATCCAAACACCTGAGGACAATCTCAGAACATCCTTGAAGGGAAGGTGGCCTTGAGATGCTATTGTCTTATTCTGCAAATGGGCACTTTCTTGGCTGCTAGTTCCCATACAGTTTGAAAGAAATCACCGTGACAGGTGTGGAAGAACAGTAAGAGTGTGCATTTTTTTATTCTGGTTCTGTGGCAAAATTAGTTCGTTAGTGTCAACAATGGTGGAGCCAGTGGGTTTCATTGAGGCTTGGAAAGCTCAGTTCCCCGAGTCCGAGCCTCCCAAGATGGAGCTGCGGTCGGTGGGAGGCATCGAGCTGGAGCTGGAGAAGTGCAAGGCCTCCATCCGGCGCCTGGAGATGGAGGTCAACAAGGAGCGCTTCCGCATGATCTACCTGCAGACACTGCTGGCCAAGGAGCGCAAGAGCTACGACCGCCAGCGCTGGGGCTTCCGGAAGGCCGGCCTGATGGGCGAGATGGGGGGGGGGGACGGGCCGCAGCAGCAGCAGCACCAGCACCAGCCCCCAGGGGGCGCCGGTGAACAGCCCTCCCAGCAACCCCCCCAGCTCCACGCTCAGGAGACGGGCGAGCGCAGCCGCTTCCAGCCCGTGGGGGAGACGCGCTCCAAACCCCGGCCCCCGCCCGCCAGGAAGTCTGCCTCCCACGGAGACGGTCTGGAGGTCCAGTCGGCGTTCGAGCCGGTGCAGCCGGGGGCCGGGGGGGGCAGCGAGACAGACGGCCTCTCGCCGTCCAAGCAGCCGCGGGGTGGGGTGTCCCCACGCAGGCCGCACCCCCCACCGGAGAAGGACCTGCCCTGTGACCCCAAGGACAAGCCGGGCATGGGGCTGGGCGTCGCGGCCCTGCGCTCCAACTTCGAGCGCATCAAGCGGGCCAACTCGCACTCGTCGGCGGACGGCAAGGGCGGTCAGGAGAAGCAGCAGCCGTTCTACGCCAACATGGAGTTCCACCACGAGAGGGGCCTGGTGCGGGTCAACGACCGCGAGGTCTCGGAGAAGATCGGCAGCCTGGGCACGCAGGCCATGCAGATGGAGCGGAAGCGATCGCTGCACTCGCTGCCAGGGAACCTGGCCACGGTGGCCGGGGAGCTGCGTCCCAGACCGGTCTACAGGGGGCGCTCCACCGAGAGCACCTGTGGCTACGACGCCGAGTATGAGGACGGGGAGCCCAGCCCCAGGTACCGCGCCAACGGAGGCAAGCAGCAGCAGCAGCCACCGCCGCCATGGCAACCCTCGGAGTACCAGCCCTACACCAGCGTGTACGTGGGCGGGATGGTGGCTGGGGAGGGGGTGGTGATGAGGGAGCATGGGGGGGGAGGAGGGGACGACCATCAGCTGACCTGGCCCCGCCGCTCCTATTCGCCTGGGAGCTTTGACGACGCAGGGGGGGGCGGCGGGGGCTACACGCCGGACTGCAGCTCCAACGAGAACCTGACGTCCAGCGAGGAGGACTTCTCCTCGGGCCAGTCCAGCCACGTGTCCCCCAGCCCGACAGCTGCCTACCGCCGGCCCTTCCGTGACAAGAGCCGCTCGCCCTCGCAGAACTCCCAGAATTCCCAGCACTCGTTCGACAGCAGCAGCCCGCCCACGCCGCAGTCCCAGAAGCGCCACCGGCAGCAGGGGGGCCACGTGGTCGTGTCCGAGGCGACCATCGTCGGGGTCCGCAAGACCGGACAGATCTGGCCGCCCCACGACGGAGACTCCACCCCCTCCAGCAGGGCCTCCCATGACAACAGTTTCCATGGAGACATGGGTAAGTGATTTCTACCAGACGTTCTGCTGGAAGCTGTTGCTACTGCACCCCCACCCCCAGCCCCAGGCCCATTACCGGGAGCACCACAGGGGAACAGATGGGGGGTTGGTTATTCAGGTTGTGTTGGATGGTGGCGGGTCAAACCTCAGACCCAAACCAGCGTGCCCATGTGGGCCTTTGATAAATGGCGCTCCTGCCCATGTCGTTAGCTGTCCATGATTAACCATCCATCCAGCACTGACTTGTTGCAATTAGCGTGTTGCACGCAGGCTCATTTGGCCTCCTATCACTATCACGCCTCCTGGTGATGAATGTCTGTCGCAAGCTAGGCTTTCGTTTCCTTCATCTCTTGGGAACGTCTCTGAGGCCCATGAGAGTTGAGTCAGCCAACAATGAGCAGCCATTGTTGGCCGTCATTCTCTGCTAATATTTTAAAGTAGCCTTCTGTGATTGGCTCACTGAGTGCCTCTGTGTCCTGACACTGTTCCATATGACCTTTGACCTCCACAATCTGACAAGGAGGCCCTCAATCGGGCAGCAGTGGCAGTCATCTTTCTCTCTCTCTCTCTCTCTCTCTCTCTGCCTCTTTTTCTCTCTCTCTCTCTGCCTCTCTCTCTCTCCTTCCTTCTGTCTCTCACTCTGCCTCTCTTTCTCTCTACTCCCTCCCCCTGACCACTCTCTCTTTCTCTCTCTCTCTCCCTCTCAACCTCTCTCTCTCTCTCTCTCTCTCTCTCTCTCTCTCTCTGTCTCTACCTCCCCACCACTCTCCCCACCCTTCTTTCTCTCCCTCTCTATCTCTCTAGCCCCCACATCTTTCTCTCTCCCTCTCTCTCTCTCTCCCCTCATCAGTCCTGCTCTGTGACCTGCCCATTCAGGGTGAGCCTGTTCCATCTCTGCCTCGGCCCTGTCAGCTAATTAGCTAATGTAGCTCACGTAGCATCATGAACTCAGAGAGAGCAGGAGAGAGAGAAAGAGAAAGAGAGAGAGAGAGATAGGGAGAGATGTGGGGGGGGGGCTACAGAGTAGAGAAGGACAGAGCTCTTTGTTGGACAAGTGAAGGAATAGAAGAAGAGGCGAACGGAGAGGAGAGAAGAGGGAGAACTACCTCTTCCTCTCCCCCTCCCTCAGTCATTCCTATATTTCAGTCACTCTCTTCCTCTCTTCAGCGGTGACAAACGAGTGTGTCTGTGTCTGTCCAGAGTTGTTGGCCGTCGGTCAGGGTGCTTAGAAACGGTTAGCGTGTAACGGCTAGTCTCTCCCCAACAGCACTACTCAGCAGAGTGAGAGTGGTAGCACAGGGATCAGGAAACAGAAGGTGTCTGTGTGTGTAACACCGCATGTGTGTGGATACACTGTGTGTGTGTGTGTGGGTGCATAAATAAATTTCATGGTGTGCATGCTTGATTTCTTTGAAAAAGCTTCCCTTACCAAAAAAAAACACACCCACCTCTTACTTGGAATTCCTTTTTAAACGCAGAACAGATTCGTTCGTTACAAGTCAAACGGAGCAAATTCCTCTGCCCCCCCCCTCACTCCCCCCTCTCCCCCGATAGTTCCCATGGTACCCTGTGTGGAATCAGACCACAGGTGTTTCGCAGAATCAGCCAGGGAGAAGGGAAACATTGGAAACGAGGAAATTGATGGAGGAGGTGTCTGAAAGTGCTGGGAGGAGCATTTTCCCTTGTCAGACCGGTTTGTCTGCGCGCTCACTCAGGGGATATTTGGGCAGCGGACAGGACAAGCTCTCTCAGACGCCTCCAACTCCTCTTAACCTGTTCAGTGCAGACTGGCTCACTGGCCCACTGGTCACTGGTCCACTGGTCCACTGGTCCACTGGCTCACTGGTTCACTGGCTAACTGGCCTCACTCGGCCCAGCGACAGCAGGTGTAGGCAGGCAGGCAGGCAGGCAGGATGGCCGCCGTCACCGTGGAGACGAGACGCGCTGTCTGTTCCGTCCTGTCCTGTCCTGCTGGCGTCTCCCCTGCTCTGTGCCCGTAAGGTGAATGGCGTCGGGGCGCAGAGCAGACAGCACCCTCAGGGGGGGGTTGGCACGGCGTACCCACTCTCCTGCCAACTCCGGGGGCCCCTTTTATGCAGCGAGCGGGGGTGGGGGTGGGGGTGAGGTGTGTGTGTGGGTGGGGGAGGGGGGGAGGGGATGGCGAATAGCAGGTTTTCTCTTCTCACTGGACAGCTAGAGAGAGGAGAGGATACCAGCTGAACATGGCACCCCTACTGAGTCTGTTTCTGTCTCCCTCTCTCCCTTTTCTCTCACGCTTCCTTCTCTCTTGCTTTTTCTACCTCTCTCCATTCTCTCTCGCTCTTGCTTTCTCTCTCTCCCTTGCTCTGTCTTTCTCCCTCTGCCTCTCTGTGTTTGTGTGTGTCAGGCCACAGTGTTTGAGTGTGTGTGCCAACCAT
>CM059273.1:1534078-1537238 GCA_030347295.1 Setipinna tenuifilis | reverse complement strand
GACGTGAATATTAAAGTCTCCCACGATAATTAATCTGTCGTAGTTTGTGACTATCGTTGACAGTAGGGTGGAAAATTCTGATATAAATGTTGGTGAGTGTTTTGGTGGTCTATAAAGTGCGACGAGAATCAGACTGTGGTTAGTATGTACTTTGAGGGCTAAGTACTCATAGGATGAAAACATGCCAAGATTGATTTCAGTGCATGTAAATTTATCAGAGATGATGGCGGCTACACCACCTCCCCTTTTGCTGTCTCTTGATACCTGATAAAATTTGTAGTTTGGTGGGCAGGCTTCAATAAGGGTGGCGGCCCCGTCCTCTTTTAACCATGTTTCTACCAGGAACATAAAATGGAGCTTTTTGTCTAAAATTAAGTCGTTTATAATAAAGCTCTTATTGGTAAGAGATCTTACATTAAGAAGTGTGGCTTTAATGGTGGTATTGGGATTAGTAACTCGGCGCTGGAGTGGGATGTTGATTAGGTTGTTTTTTACGCAGCCTATGGTTATAACTTTGCGTTGTCTATGATGGGTTATAATGGGGGGGATATGATTGGGCGAAGTTTGATTGTTTCTTTGAGCCGGGTGCACGGTGTTCAAAGAGCTAAGGGTGCTAACACAGGGTATATCATCAGCTCTGATTGTATTGTATAGGTGGTGCACTGGCGTGGAACTTACGTGTCAGTTTGGGTGCCGGTGGGCTGCTAACGCTAGCTCCAGGGTGCTAGCTAGCAGACCCGCTCCGGCTCTGTTCAGGTGTCGCCCGTCCCGGGCGAACAGGTTCCGCCTGGTCCAGAAGCAGCTGAAGTTGTCAGCGTAGGGGATGCTCTCGCGGCAGCAGTGCCCCAGCAGCCACAGGTGGAGCTGGCGGATACGGGAGAACTGCATGTCTGAGAAGCAAACAGAGGGAATTGGGCCTGAGACTATGCATTTTTTACCAGTAGCACGTATGGTCTGAATTAAAGAAGTAAAATCAGACTTAAGTTTAGCACTTTAGCACTGTAGCACTTGTTGACTATGTAGCACCAGTGCTAATATATATGCCATGATGGCGTTAATGTAGCACTTGTTGACTATGTAGCACCAGTGCTAATATATATACCATGATGGCATTAATGTAGCACTTGTTAACTATGTAGCACCAGTGCTAATATATATGGCCTGATGGCATTAATGTAGCGGTACTTGTCCATGTAGCACCGATGCTAATATATGGCCTGATGTCGCTAATGTAACGCTTAGCGCCATGTGAGGGGCGGATCAAGGGGACATTTTAATGCCACACTGTAATTCATGAGTGCTGATTTCAGTAAGAGCCATGGGCCTGCACTGGCATATGCACACGCCTACTCACACGCCAACGCATGCATACAAATACGGGCACACACACACACACACTCACACACATAAACACGCATACACATACCCTCTCTCTCTTACAGAGACACACTCTCACACACACATACACACACCTTCTCTCTTTTATACACACACACACACACACACACACATACACATAGATTCTCTCTCTCTCTCTCTCTCTCTCTCTCTCTCCACACACACACACACACACACACATATTTATACAGAGTGCTTCATTATTCAGGTTGTTTATTTATCCCCATGGTAACGGCAGTCTTCACTGCTAGTCTTTATGAGCTGGTGGGCAGATGCTGCTGTCAACCCCCTACGCACACACACACACACACACACACACACACACACACACACACACACAGAAACACACACACACACACACAAACAAACATACACACACACAAATGCACAGACATGTGCACAGACGAAAGAACAGCTCTGTAAGTCTTTGTGCTCTCAATTTTAGCCACTTGAGACACCCCACAGTCTCTTTGTCTTTCTTTGTCTGACACACACTCCCACACACACACACAATTTCATATATGATGGCAAGGGCGTAGTAGGGTTTTTCAATTAACTCTTCTCCCAATAGACTAATATCACAAGTGAAACGATCACTCCTGCCTGGAGCCAGCAGTGTGTGTGTGTGTGTGTGTGTGTGTGTGTGCCCAGTGACACAGAGGTAGCTGTAGGATCAGTGCTAATGTAAGCTAATGGCCTGGTGAAGGCTGTGTAAAATCAATGGCATGGGCAGCTGTACATCTGCATGCTGTGGGCCGCATGGCTAATGAAGGCCTCTGTGTAGCTTTGGGGCCTTCCTCTGTAGGGGGCCTAGGGTCTAGGGTGTCTGCTGAAGTGCCTGTCTGTAAATCATTAATGAGACGGAATCAAGACGGTCTGTCTGGGCCAGTCATCAGGAGACCCCTAACTTCCCCTCACACACAAATATTAGTTCACACACACACACACACCTACACACACACTCACCTACAAACACACACACTCACCTACACACACATACACACACACACACACACACACACACACACACACTGTCTCTTTCCAAACACAGGCATCCTCATGTACACACACACATGTACTCATCTACATACAACACCCCCCACACACACCCACAGTCATCTACACACACACACACACACACACTCATAGAGGGTATGTATTACTGTGCAACAGTAACCCCTGGCTCCAGAGCCCACTTACCCAGACTCTGTGGCCAAGCCCCTCATGAAAGAGTAATGCTGGCTCTCTGACATCTCAACCCCCCCCAGACTACACAGAGACACACACACAGACACACACACACACACAGAGGGGCCCCTTCATCTGTCCAAACACTCCATGTGCATTAGGGCCTCGGTCTCCACCCTCTTTCCACTCTCATAGCCATGTGGGCCACGTTTACTATACATTTGGACTGTGTGTGTGTGTGTGTGTGTGTGTGTGTGTGTCTGTCTGTGTCTGTGTGTGTTTGTGTGTGTGTGTCTGTGTGTGGTTTAAAGATCTCACAGAAGATATTGAAGGCTTTTGTCATGTTTGTTATTATTAAGGGTGTTCCAGCACTGCTGTGAGTTTGTCTGGGCTGAATTTAGGGGGAAACTTTGGCATGTTGGTGTGGAGTTGTGGAGTTGGTGATGTCACTCATCTTTTCATGCTGCTGTCCTTTCTTGCTATTTGTCCTCCTCCTCCTTTACTCTTTGTCCTGCTGTCTCTGGAGTCTACACTGGCTGCCAAGCTAGCGCTGTACCAGACTGTGTGTGTGTGT
>CM059273.1:1519078-1521578 GCA_030347295.1 Setipinna tenuifilis | reverse complement strand
GCTATGGCCCATGTGACTGACTGTAGAGGGTACCTGGCTGGCTGACTGAGTCACATGGGGACAATGGAGGTGGTGGGCGGGACTGCGCGTCTCTTCTCTGATTTATGCGGCTTTATGCTGTGACACTCCGCCTGTGTGTGTGTGTGTGTGTGTGTGTGTGTGTGTGTGTGACTGTTCCAGTCTCTAGTTTCAGTTACCTGTGTCGGCGTCACCCATAGGGCCCCCTCCAGCCTGACATGAGGGTGTGTGTGTGGGGGGGGGGGGGGTGTGGGGTGTGTGTGTGTGTGTGCAGGAATAGGAGCTGGCAGAGGTGTGTGTGTGAGAGAAGGGAGTTAACTATCTGTCCCCTCTCCTATTTACTCTCTCTTTCTCTCTCTCTCCCTCCCTCTCTCTCTCTCTATACCTCTCGCCCTCTATCTCTCTCTTTCTCTCTCTCTCTATCTCTCTATCTCTCTGTCTGTCTCTCGCCCTCCCTCTCTCTCTCTCTCTCTATCTCTAACAGTCTCTCTCTCTCTCTCTCTCTCTCTCTCTCTCTCTGTCTCTTTCTCCCTCCCACTCTTCTTTCCAACTCCCTACTGTCTCTACTTGTATGTATCTCTCCCTGTCTGTGTCCCTCTGCAGCAACTTAGACACTCCTGTTTGTGCAGTCCTTTTTATTTTGAGTTTATGGTTGACTTAGTGTCGTGTGTGTGTGCGTGTGTGTGTGTGTTTGTGAGTGTGCACACATTTCTATCTGTATTGTGTGGAGTAAAACAACTTTTGTGTGTGTGTGTGCCTGTGTGTCTGTGTGCATTTGTATCTCTACTGTGTGGACTAAAAAAAACCGTGATGATTCCTGTGTCAAGTGAGACAGGACAAAGACATGAGAAACTTTATCTGGCTACACCTACTTCTCCTCCTTCTCCTCCTCCCCCTCCTGATACTACTACTACTGCTACTACTGCTACTACTACTGCTACTGAAGGGAAGGTCTTTCTCTCTACTGTTCCGCTGCTGTCCCTGGAGATTCAGTCTGAAGAGCTCGCATCAGCAAAGCCAACATGGCTGGCAGCTCACCCACTTCAAAAACACTCCTCTTCTCAAACACACACTCCTCTGCTCCTCTGCTCTTCTTCTTTCCCTCAATGACTTAAAGACCAAGTAGAGATAGAAGGGGCATGCAGTTTAGTGCAGAGGAGAAGGTCTGCCATAGGAGCAGGGTCTCAGTCCTCATATTAATATGTCAGCACCCCCCCCCCCCCTAAACCCTACTATTATGGTCTCTTTGTGGGGTACTGGGCGTTGATTGGTGGGTCCTGTACCCCCAGTGCCCCCTGTAATTAAAACTATGACCCTGAAGTCCGAGTAGACGTGGAAGGGGCCGTAGTTTAGCGTAGAGGAGAGGGTCTGGCACGGGAGGAGGGTCTCAGCCCTCCGTATGTGTGTGTGTGTGTGTCTAAAACTATGACCCTGAAGGGTGAGTAGACGTGGAAGGGGCCGTAGTTTAGCGTAGTGGAGGGTTTGGCATGGGAGAAGAGTCTCAGCCCTCCGTACACTCAGAGTCTCCAGCTGGTTTTACGCACACAAGGGCTCAGACTTAGACAGAGAGAGGGAGTCATCGCTGTCATAACAACCATGAAAGAATACACCCAGAGAGTCCCGCAGAGTCGGTTGAGTAGAGTGTTCACTGAGAGGGAAGGGGGGGAGATTCTGAGGTGTGGCCCCAAAGCAGTACAGAGACTCAGGGAAGGAGTGTGTGTGTGTGTGTGTGTGTGAGAGTGTGTGAGTGTGTGAAAGAGAGAGTCGGTGTGTGAGATTATGAGGTGTGGCCCCAAAAGCAGTACAGAGACTCAGGGTAGGAAAATCCCCCTGCAATCTAATGGAGCCTAATCTGATTTTGGAAGCTGTCCTGTAGGATTTGTTAATGTATAGTGGGACTGGGAAAAGGCGGTGGTTTTCCACATTGGAATAAATCAATTGGGATTCACGGATAGTCATTAGACTTGGTGCTAATTGCACCAATTTTCTATACCTGTTAAGTCAAATGAGTGTGTGTGTGTATGTGAGAGAGAGAGAGTCTGTGTGTGTGTGTGCGCGTGTGTGTGTGTGCAGTCTAACATGGTTCTTCTATTCCTGTAATCTATCCAGCAAAAGCAATTAAAAGCAACTACACAATGACTCACATGTTCTAAGCGATCTTTGCAGGACAGAGGGAGGAGGAAGGAAAAAAACACACTTCCTCATGTCCCACCGTTACCTAGACGATGGGCCTGTCACATCTGAAGGTGACAGATCCTCCATCTGTGTGTGTGTGGCGGGGCAGGGGAAGCAGACCTGGCCCCAGTGATGTGTGTGTGGCGGGCAAAGCAGACCTGGCCCCAGTGATGTGTGTGTGGCGGGCAAAGCAGACCCGGCCCCAGTGATGTGTGTGTGGGGCAGGGGAGGGCAGACCTGCCCCAGTGATGTGGGCACAGTGGCGGAGAGAGGAGGGTGATGAGGAGGACCATGCCCGCAGTAAGGT
>CM059273.1:1496578-1504078 GCA_030347295.1 Setipinna tenuifilis | reverse complement strand
ATACTACTGAAAACCATTGTAATAATACCAAAAATTTTAATTTATCCTAAAAGGGAAGAGATTAGTAACTAATGCAATTGACTGACTGCAACTGAGCTGCCCCCCCAAGAGTGGCCCCCTGTCTGAACCTGAACATGCACACACACCCCAGTCCAGTCTGGGTGGGGTTGGGAGGAGGGAGGGTGCAGGGTGAAGGGGGAGTGGGGAGTGGAGGTTGGTTATGCATGCTTGCCCTGGGCTGCCCTCTGGGCTATATGACAGTGTTAGACTTCAGACTGATAGGCAGGCCACTGTATGCACTGGATGGATAGACAGGTCACTGTGTGCACTGGATGGATAGGCAGATCACTGTATGTATGGACAGATAGGCAGTCCACTGTATGCACTGGACAGGTAGGCAGGTCACTGTATGCACTGGGTGGATAGGTAGGTCACTGTGTGCACTGGACAGGTAGGCAGGTCACTGTATGGATGGGCAGGTCACTGTAAGCACTGGATGGATAGGCAGGTCACTGCATGCAGTGGATGATAGGCAGGTCACTGTATGCACTGGATGGATAGGCAGGTCACTGTATGCACTGGATGGATAGGAGGTCACTGTATACACTGGATGGATAGGCATGTCACTGCATGCACTGGATGGATAGGAGGTCACTGTATACACTGGATGGATAGGCAGGTCACTGCATGCACTGGATGGATAGGCAGGTCACTGCATGCACTGGATGGATAGGCAGGCCACTGTATGCAGTGTCTCCTGTGAAGGCTCCTGTGTGTATGGTGCTGCACTAGACTACACTGGAGGTGGAACTCCGCCAGTTAAACAGGATGGGGGCTAGACAGACGACTGTGTGATTGAACCGCTGTGTGTGTGTGTGTGTGTGTATTTGCGTGTGTATCAGACAGTGCGTGCTGGAGAGAGAGTAATTGTGTGTGTGTGTATATCAGAAGAAGACAGTGCGTGCTGGAGAGAGAGTAATTGCGTGTGTGTGTGTGTGTGTGTGTTTGCGTGCTGGAGAGAGAGTAATTGTGTGTGTGTGTGTGTCTGTGTGTGTGTGTGTGTATCAGAGTGCTGGAGAGAGAGTAATTGTTCTGACCCATTTATCACTGGAACTCTGTGGGGGCCTCTCCAGGGGGGAGCCAGAAGATGAAGCCGAACGTTTTGGCTGGCACAGAAACACACACACACTCGCAGACATTTCTGTTTGTGTGTGTGTGTGTGTGTGTGTGTGTGTGTGTGTGTGTGTGTGTGTGTGTGTGTGTGTGTGTGTGTGTCTGTGTTTGGCACAGAAACTCACAGACTAACTCACAGACAGTTCTGTTCCAGACTCTGCACGTGTGAATGTGCATGCACACATGCACACTCTTGTTTGTGTGCGCAGGATGTGCACATGGGATTTTGGCATTTTGTTTTTATCATGTGGCTTTATCATGGTTTGGAGCTCTTGAAAATTCAGACATAAATCATTGGTTAGATACTGCAAGTGCACTTGTGATTTTACAAAAGCCATACACTCATATTCCTGAGTAAAAGACACACCACAACTAAGCATTTCCTCACTATGCTACAAATCAAATCACAAAGATAATGTGAGTAAGTGTAATATATGCCAGTTGATGTGTAAAATAATCTGGATTAATCGTCCTCTCTCTCTCTCGTCTCGTCTCTTTCCAGACGGGCCCTTCACCGGGACTCCGCCCACCTATGGCTACGATGCGGACCGTGCGGAGGAGCAGCGGCGGCACCACGACATGATGCCATACATCGACGACTCGCCCTCGTCCTCGCCACACCTCAGCTCCAAGAGCCGCAGCAGCCGTGACACGCTCTCCTCGGGATCACTCGAGTCCGCCAAGTCGGTAAGTCCCTGCTCGCCCACTCCCACAATGCATCAGTGCACCACAGAATGGCACATAGGTATCCACTCCCACAATGCACCATGCTCAGACTGGCACACAGGTATCCACTCCCACAATGCAATGCTCAGACGGGCACATAGGTGTCCACTCCCACAATGCACCACGCTCAGACTGGCATATAGGTATCCGCCAAACGCAGAGGAGGTAAAAAGTGAAAGTGATTTCCATTTGTCATTGTGATTACACAGCAGCCCACAGAACATTATACACAATGACTTTGCAGTCTGCATTTAAGCCATAACTCATCACACGTGTGAGCAGGGGGCAGCCATGACGGTGGCACCCAGGGAGCAGTGTGTGGTCATGGTAACCTTGCTCAAGGGTAGTTCAGTGGTACTAGTGGCAGTTGGTGTATTCAAACCTCCAGTAACTGTTGTGTTGAATTATGGGTAATGTAGTTCTTGTGGCCAGACTCATGATGTAGAACTAGTGCTGCCTTGGTTCCACAATGCAACACCTCAGGCTTTAGACTCCGGCTGTGCAGGAAACACCATAGGTTTCCATCTATAGTCGGTATGATAAACAATGGATTTCATTCAACAAAATTAGACTTACACACTTTTGGCAGCAGAATATGATGCTGATGTGCGGGTTTATATTGAAATCAATGTAATCCAGTCTAATAAAATGTCAGAAAAACAGTGCACCGCACTTTGTTGGCACTGGTGTACAGACCACTTTACACATAGACTTACACCAAATGCATAGAAGTAATTGGTTTGGTGTTGGATTATGGGTAATGTAGTTTTTGTGGCAGAACTCATGATCGAGTTGGGCTACAGCAGATGACACACTGTTGCAGATGGTCAGAGCTCCACATATGGGAAAAGAACTCGTCCTGACCTGAAGCAACCTGACCGAAACATTGGCCTATGACCGAAACATTGTGAATTACATCTTGCTTGCGAAATAGACAGCATGTGGGAGTTCTTTTTTTCCTACTACATTACTACTACATTATGCAGTAGTCATCTCCGACGCACCTGTCTTCTGTAGAGGTGTGCGAAAGTCATTTTTCTTTCTCATAGCTCCACATGTAAAATTTGACTGCCCAGGCACCAACTGTGTAGATTCTGTGTAGATAACAGTAATGCGTAATGGGTAATTCATAGTAAACACATCGGTGAATAAAACCCTGTCTGCCCATAGCTCTCCTTCACTGAGGGCTGTGCTGGTTCAGTCCCCTCATATCGAGAGAGCTTATTACTGACGCCATGCACCGCTGCCTGTGTCTGAAACAGGAGCCTTTGATGGCCATGAGTGGGGGTCACATGACCACTTCAAAATGACCCCAACCCGCAGCCGTGACCTTCAGGGCCTTTCATGAGGTCGGAGCCCAGGTGGCCTCGCTCTCCTCGCAGCCATATTCACCAGCATGCCCCCCTTGGCCTGCTTTATTGGCAGTTTCTTTTCCGCAAAGGCGCCCTGCCTTCCTCTCTCCCCTCCTTCTACTCGCCCCCCCCTCTCTTTTTCTCTCTCTCTCTCTTCCTGTCTTTTTACATGTCTAGCTCTCTCTTTTTCTCTCTCCATCTCTCTCTTTCTCTCTCTGTCTCGTTACATCTCTAGCTCTCTCTCTCTATCTCTCTTTGACTCCCTCTCTGTCCCCCCCCCCCTCTCTTTCTTCATCTGTCTCTTTCTCCCTCCCTCCTGCCCTCTCTTCATCTCATCCCTCTCTTTCTGTCTCTCTTTCTGTCTCTCTTTCCCCCCACCCCCCCGCTGTCTTTGCACTCTTTATGGCCCGCTCGCCCCCCCCCCCCCCGTCTCTCCATCTCTCTCTACCTTCCTCCCTGTCTCTCTCTCTCCATCTCTCTGCCCCCCCCCCCCTGCTGCCTGCACTCGTTTATGGCCCCTCTCCCCCTCTAGTGCCCCTGTGGGACCCCTCAGTGCCCCCGTCACCACCATCAAACGGTTGCCATGGCGAAGCGAAGCCCTGCGGCTACAGAATTATGAGATTGGATATTCACCTCTCCCTCTCCCTCAGCTGACGCTTCACTGGCTGCCTGTAGCAGCGCCGATGTAATCTCGTTTCCCTTTCGGCTAATTGTTTTCCCCCACACTATTTGCATGTGAATTTGAGATGCGTGTGGTGGATTTTATTATTTTAAATGAGGGAGAGGGAATTTTCTTCCCTTATTTGGGGAGGGGTGAACTGTGGACAAACGTGGATGGTAATGGTGGAGTGCAGCACATAACGGCCGAATTGAACGAGTACTTTGGCCCACCCTCCACCTCCACAGACACACAAACACACCCACCCCCCACCTCCAAAGACACACACACACACACACACACACACCTCACCCCACCTCCAAAGACACACACACACCTCACCCCACCACCCCACCTCCAAAGACACACACACACCCCACCCCACCCCACCCCAGTGCCCCATGCTCAGGTTCCTCCTTGGCTGGCAGAGGGAGGGTCTCTGAGGAGCTGATTGATGTTGGTCCTTCGCCAATAAAGTTTTCAGGCCTCAGGCAGGGGACGAGTTTATGAGTGACCTTTGACCCGGGGGGGGGGCGGGGGGGATTCATAGCAGCGTTTTGTTAGCCCTTACAAACGTAAACAGGCACCCATTGGTTATCCACACATTTGCCCATGCGGTCTAAGTGAAGGAATCTTGGCATGCGATTTCTCATCATTCCTCAGTGCCCTAGTTCAAATACTGCAGCGATTTGTAAGAGGAAAATCAATAAAGGGCTTGTGTCGAAACTGCTCTCAATGCTGATTGTTCAGCAGTGTCTTTCTTGTTTATTATTTTTCAGCCACTGCTGCTGCACGCTCTCCTCTCCTTGCTTTGTCCTTCCAGAGCGGACAGACCATTCCGTAACCATAACAGCGTCTGAGATGAGTCACAGCTCGACAGCTTTGATTGGTTCAGCAGACACAGCATTGTGATGTCATGGAGGAAGCATAAATCTTCCTTCTCCCTGTAATTTGCTGTCGTTTTCCTGAGCAATGTCTCAGTTTCCCCACCCCTCCACCACCACCCCCCATCCCCCCACCCTCCGTTCAACCCCAAATCACCCCAAGACTCAGGATCCCAGGGAAGAAGAGGGAAAAAAAATGAGGCCATTTTTGAAATTAATCTCTCAACCAGCAATTACAGTGATTGTACAGTGTATGCGAAAGGTTGGAAAGCCGTGCTCGGTCAGTCTCGTGTTTCAAACACTCGTTCTCACTGTCGGCAGCCTGAGCTGAGGCTGTTTTCCCTCCCGGTGGAGTTAATGTTAAAAAACGGCTAAATGCTTCTTAAGATTCGTTTTGGCACATGTCAACACTTTAAATTGGTAGCGAGCCATTTGAGCCTTACTGGATAGCACTGTCAATGATCATCTAATCCGCTCACTCGCTTGCTCCCTATTCCACTGCCTCTCTCTTTGCCTCTCCCTTCCTCTCTTTTTTCCTCTCTCTCTCTTTCCCTTCCTCTCTCTTTCCCTCTCCCTCTCTCCCTCTCTCTTTCTTTTCCTCTGTCTCTCTCTTTCTCTCTCCCTCTCTCTCTCACTCTCTCTCTTACCTTATCTCTCTCAGTCTTTCTCTCTCTCCCTCTGTCCCTCTCTCTTTGCCTCACTCTCTCTTTTCCTGTCTCTCTCTTTCCCTCTCTCTCTTTTCCTCTTTCTCACGCAGTCTCTCTGTCTCTCTCTCTCTCTCTTTCCCTGGTTTGCCACTCTCCTCACTAACTCTCTCGCTCCCTGTTTTACTGCATCTCTCCCTCTCTCTGTCTCTCTCTCTTTCTGTTTCTCTCTGTTTGTCTCTCTGTTTCTTTCTCTCTCTCTCTCCCTCCCCTGGTTTGCCATCTCTACCCCCCTACCCTCCCTTCCACCCGCCCACCCACCCGCCTCTCTCATTCTCTGTGTGGCTCACTTTTCTTCTCGTGTGAAAAGTCGGAGTGTTTTTGGCGTGGGAAGGGGGGGGGCTGATTTCCATGCGGCGCTGTCCCACAGAGACCCTCCTGCTGACGAGAGATGAGTATGAAAGGCAACATGCTCTCGCATCGAGCGGGCGGGCGAGGAAAATCTTCACCCACGCCGAGCATGGGAGCAGGTTGTAGTGCATTTAGGAAAAAACGACCGTTTCGCTCTTCTTTCTTCTCCTCTCTCTCCCTCTCACCCCTCCCTCTCTCTTTCTCTCTCTCTCTGTCTCCCTCTCTCTCTCTCCCTCTCTGTCTACTTTCCTTCTCTGTGGTCTCAGATGGCGCAGCCTCAGCCAGGGCGTTGAAGTGCCATCGAAGTCCAATGTTAGTACGAGCTCAAGCGAAAAAATGTTGGCACCCCAGTAATGCCCATTACACCCATTGACTGTGCATGCACACACACACACACACAAAGACAAAGACACACGGATGCATAGACATGCATGCACGAACACACAGACACACACACATGCACACACACACACACATTTACACATACATGCACACACACACCTCCTGAATACGTCACATGAGTGTGTGTGATCAGCGGTTGAGCTGTGTGAATGCAGAGCAGCTGTTCAGAGGCAACATGCTCTCGCATCGAGCGGGCGGGCGGGCGAGTGGGCAAGGAAAATCTTCACCCACGCCGAGCATGGGAGCAGGTTGTAGTGCGTTTAGGAAAAAACGACCGTTTCACTCTTCTTTCTTCTCCTCTCTCTCCCTCTCACCCCTCCCTCTCTCTTTCTCTCTCTCTCTGTCTCCCGCTCTCTCTCTCCCTCTCTGTCTACTTTCCTTCTCTGTGGTCTCAGTTGGCGAAGCCTCAGCCAGGGCGTTGAAGTGGCATTAAAGTCCAATGTTAGTACGAGCTCAAGCGAAAAAATGTTGGCACCCCAGTAATGCCCATTACACCCACTGAATGTGCACACACACACATACATACACACACACACACACACACACACACACACACACACACACACACATGCACACACACAAAGGCACAGACACACAAATGCATAGACATGCACACACATGCACACGCACACACATGCACACACACACACATTTACACATAGATGCACACACACACCTCCTGAGTACGTCACATTAATGTGTGTCTCATCAGTGGTTGAGCTGTCTGAATGCAGAGCAGCTGTTCAGAGGAAGAGCCAGACTGTCGTAGGTAGTGGGCGGAGCCAGACTGTCTAAAGTAGTGGGCGGAGCCAGACTGTCTTAGGTAGTGGGCGGAGCCAGACCGTCTTAGGTAGTGGGCCTCGGTGGCACCTCCATGAGCTTAGATTCACCTCATCGCCCCTTTTGTTCCTGGGTCTTCCTTCTGCAGGTGTTTGTGTGTGTGTGTGTGCGTGCATGTGTGCCTGTGTGTGTGTGTGTGTGCGCCTGCATGCATGCATTTGTTTTGTGTCTATGTGGCGTTGCATGTGGGTGTGCGTTCATGTGCCTGTGTGTGTGTGTGTGTTATGTGTAAATGTACCTGTTTGTGTGTGTGTGTCTGTGTGTGTGTTATGTGTGCATTATGTGTGCATGTACCTGTGTGTGTGCATATGGCTGTGTGCTGTGTGCTGACTGTATGTTTTTTTTATCTGAGTGGCCGATATGTGTGTGTCTGATTGTCTGGGTGTCAGACCAGTCTGTGAAGCACTGTT
>CM059273.1:1481578-1484078 GCA_030347295.1 Setipinna tenuifilis | reverse complement strand
GTGTAGTGTGTAAATGACTCCTGTAAAGTGTGTGTGTAAATGACTGCTGTTACGTATGTGTGTGTGTGTGTGTGTGTGTGTGTGTGTGTGTGTGTGTGTGTGTGTAGATGACTGCTGTTGTGTGGGAGTGGGCTGCGTGGGAGCTCATCTGTGGTTATTCATGTTCCAGTTATTACAGCAGTGGACACACCAGATCAAACTGCCCCGTCTGTCCAACTGGATGAGGCTTCAAATGCATTTCAGAACCAAAAACACTCTTTTGAATGCACTAACACTCCTTTCTCTGTCTCTGTCTCTATCTCTATCTCTATCTCTATCTCTATCTGTCTCTGCCTCTGCCTCTGCCTCTGCCTCTGTCTGTCTCTCTCTCTCTCTCTCTCTCTCTCTCTCTCTCTCTCTTTCTCTCTCTCTCCTCCTCCTCCTCCTCCTCCTCCTCCTCTCTCCTCCCCCTCTTTCCTCCCCAGGCCAGCCAGCTTGGTGTGTACAGGGCCTTCATTGATAACTACGAGGTTGCCGTGGAGACGGCTGAGAAGTGTTGTCAGGCCAACACGCAGTTTGCCGAGATCTCAGAGGTAAGAGCCACCTGTCCGTCACAGTGTGTCCAGCACTGATCCATTACACAAATCAATCAGTCAATCAATACATTAAAAGTATAAATGACAGCCCGGTCTGTCAGTCTCTCTCTCTCTCTATCTGCTCTATCTTGCTTTCTCTATTTCTCTTCCTCCTGCACCCCCCCCCTCCCCGCTCTCTTTCTCTGTCTACCCCTTGCTTTCTCTATCTCTCTCCATCCGACACCCTCTCTCTCTCTCTCTCTCTCTCTCTCTCTCTACCCCTTGGTTTCTCTGTCTCCCTTCCTCCTGCACCCTCTCTCTCTATCTCTCTCTCTCTCTCTCTCTCTCTCTCTCTCTCTACTGTGGGGGGATAGAGCCTCTGCACTGTCAGATGCAGCCTCAGGTCATTGTGTTCCTGTGTGGAGCTCAGAAGCAGAGAGGTGATTCACTTGCATGAGGGGTGTGTGTGTGTGTGTGTGTGTGTGTGTGTGTGTGTGTGTGTGTGTGTGTGTGCGTGTGTGTGTGTGGGAATGGTATTTATAGAGTGTGTGTGTGTGTGTTTCTGTATTTGTTAAGGGTAGGGGTGGAAAAAAGATAGAGAGAGAGAGAAAGAAAGAAAGAAAGAAAGATAGAAAGAAAGAAAGAAAGAAAGAATGAGAGAGCATGTTGTAGATGTGTGTATATTTTGTACCTAGGGGAGGGCATGCATGCTCGGGGGATTGTCTGAAGCAGAATAAAGGGATACAGCAGACAGACAGGCACACACACACACATACACACACATACACATACACATACACACACACACACACACACACACACACATACACATACACACACACACACACACACACACACACACACACATCCAGCAGACAGACAGGCGTTTCCAGCACAGCTGAGGCTGTTAGCAACATCACAAATGTGCCATCTGCAGCATCCAGTGCAGATCTGCTGCTCTGGTGTAAAACACAGAACAGCACGAGGCTGCTGCCCAGCTCTGGGTCCCACTACAGCCTTCCACTCTTTGCTATAACAGATTCTTCTGTTTTACAACTGAAATATAAGACCAGCAATCTTAAAATATCTTTGGCTGTGAATATCTGGAAAAGGTTACAAAGCTTACGGTGTGAGTGTTTAGTAGGCACCAAAGAGGGCTGTGAATGTAAACTGCTTCCATCTTACCTACACTGAGATGAGAGCCAGTGTCTGTTCAGACTAGTTTCTCCTTTTTCTCTGCCTCTGTCTCTCTCTCTCTCACTCTTGCTCTCGCTCTCGCTGTCTCTCTCTTTCTCTCTCTCGCGCTCTCTCTCTTTCTGCCTTTCTGCCTCTCTCTCTTTCTGCCTCTCTGCCTTTCTGCCTCTCTCTTTCTCTCCATTTCTCTTGCTCTCTCTTTCCTGCTGTTTTCATTTCTTCCTACATCTCTCTCTCTCTCTCTCTCTCTCTCTCTCTCTCTCTTTGCCTTTCTGCCTCTCTCTCTCTCTCTCTCTCCGTCTTTCTTTCTTCCTGTTTAACTCCCTTTCTCCAACCCCTGCTGGCTCTCTTTGTGTCTTTCTCTGTAAGTGCTCTCTCCCGTCAGGACAGAGGAGGCCCAGTCCCCTTGAATGGAGACCAATAGGGGCCCAATAGGGGCCTGAGTCCCCTTGAATAGAGCCCAATAGGAGCCCAATAGGGGCTGAGTGCGTCTCTCTCTCTGTGTGCGATGTGAGCATGCCCAGAGGAGGCCTCTCTCTGCTACTGTGTAAAATCGGCCCCTTCTCCGGATCGGCGGCGTGGGAGGTTGCGAGTTCACAGAATGTTAGATGCCTCATTACCCATAAGGCCTGAGGAGGAAGTCCAATCATAAAATTTCCATCAGGAAATTAATTAGGCTCTTCTGTATTATGTTTTTTTGTTATGTTATGTTAAAACAATCAAGCAGACATCCTCTCCTCTGTTCATCAGCA
>CM059273.1:1469078-1476578 GCA_030347295.1 Setipinna tenuifilis | reverse complement strand
ACACACACACACACACATAAACACACATCTGCACGCACATCTGCACGCACATAAACACACACATACACCACATAAAAACACACATGAACACAAGCAAAAGTGAAACAACACATCACATCCATTTGTCAATATCCAGTGCTGGATTCAATTGTTAAGCATTGGATTGAATAGTGTTAATTCACACACACACACAACCCCCCACCACTCCCCCCACAACCCTCCGCCAAACCCCCCACAACCCTCCTCCAACCCCCCCGTCCCCATCATGGTCCATAAGGGATGGTCAGTGTCATAGTGCTGCCTCAGACTCCCTCTGGGAGAATATCATCTAATGTGCAGAGACAGCCTGTTGGATGAGCAGACTCAACTCTTCCTGTAGGAGGGGAGGGGAAGATAAAAGAGAGAAGGAAGGGGAGGAGATGGAGGAGAAAGTGAAGAAAAAGAAGAAGAAGAAGAAGAAGAAGAAGAAGAATAAGAGATTGTTGAGCTTGAGGAGACAACAGAAATAAAGGGAAAGACGTACAGTAGTGTGCACTGAAATAATAAAGGAGTGGAATAAAGGAGTGCAGAGGGAGGATGAAGAAAAAGAAATAGGCAAGAAGGAGTGAAGAGAGAGAGAAGAAGAAGAAAAGAGGGGGAAGAAAGAAAGAAACAGGCAAAAAGGAGTGAAGAGAGAAGAAGAAAAGAGGGAGGATGAGGAAAGAAATAGGCAAGAAGGAGTGAAGAGAGAGAGAAGAAGAAAGGAGGGAAGATTAGGAAAGAAACAGGCAAGAAGGAGTGAAGAGAGAAGGAGAAGAAAAGAGGGAGAATGAAGAAAGAAACATACAGGAAGGAGTGAAGAGAGAGAAAGGGAGAAGAAAAGAGAAAGGATGAAGAAAGAAACAGGCAGGAGGGAGTGAAGAGAGAAGGAGAAGAAAAGAGGGAGGATGGAGAAAGAAACAAGCAAGAAGGAGTGAAGAGAGAAGGAGAAGGAAAGAGGGAGGAGGAAGAAAGAAACAAGCAAGAAGGAGTGAAGAGAGAGAGAAGGAGAAGAAAACAGGGAGGATGAGGAAAGAAACATGCAGGAAGGAGTGAAGAGAGAAGAAAAAGAAAACAGGGAAGATAAAGAAAGAAACAGGCAGGAAGGAGTGAAGAGAGAGAGAAGAGGAAAACAGGGAGGGTGGAGAAAGAAACAGGCAGGGAGGAGTGAAGAGAGAAGGAGAATAAAAGAGGGAGTATGGAGAAAGAAACAGGCAAGAGGGAGCGAAGAGAGAGAGAAGGAGAGGAAAAGAGGGAGGATGGAGAAAGAAACAGGCAGGGAGGAGTGAAGAGAGAGAGAAGAGGAAGAAAAGAGGGAGGATGGAGTGAAGAGAGAAGGAAAGGAAAAGAGGGGGGGTGGCCATGGACTACTAGCGAGGGGATTGGCTGTTTTAATGTACATGAGATAAGCACCGCACTGCATATAGATTTGTTTCAATTATTGATGTGTGTGTGGGTTTGTTTATTGGTTGGCTGTTCTTGTGTGTGTGTGTGTGTGTGTGTGTGTGTGTGTGTGTGAGTGTGTGTATGTGTGTGTGTGTGTGTATGTGTGTGTGTGTGTGTATGCGTGCATATGTGTGTGTATGTGCGTTAATAAATACAGTTTTTGTGACTTGGAGCAGAATGGAATTGGATAGCTGCGTGTAGCGTTGAGTCCCCAGTGTAAATCTGCATTGACGCTGTACAGCACTGGGCTATGGTGTGTGTAATGCAGTCTGTGATGTATACAGTATGTAACAGGCAGCAGAGTGACAGTGGAGTGTGACTGTACAGCTGCTGTGTGTGTGTGTATGTATGTGTTTCTGTGTATGTATGTTGTTGTGTTTGCTATCAGGCAATAACAGATGTCTTAATTGGCTTGTTAATCTCCATAAAGGCTCCAATCAGGCGGGGTAAACAAACAGATGCTTTAGCGCTCATGTTTGAGCAGGGTGTAACGCTGAAATATGTCCCCCTTTCTCCTGAACCACCCCCCTAATGGCCCCCCCTAACCACCCCCTAATCCATGTGCTATGCTTGAATCCAGTGAGTGCAGTTTAGTGCAGGGTAACACTTTATTTTATAGGGGCTGGTGTTATAGTGTATCTACCTAATTTGGTACAGTGCTACAACCTGTATAACAATGTGTAATACCATGTAATAGTGTTGTACTTACATATGTGTTTTTGTCACAAATGTGTTTATGTAAATAACAATGGTACATGACATTACATATTGTTCAAAGGTTGTACCATTGTACCTAAGCAGGTAAATACACTGTAGCATAATTTACTTTCCTTTATTTTACGACACAGTAAAATAAAGTGTTACCTGATGCAGTAAGTGTTTGTGTGTGTTTGTATGTGTCTGTGTGTGTTTTGTGTGTGTGTGTGTGTGTGTGTGTGTGTGTGTGTGTGTGTGTGTGTGGTGAAGGTATGTTCCTCGTAGGGTCCTTTTGTGTGTCAGTGGTGTGGCGTAACTGTGTGTCTCTGAGGGATGTGTGTGTTCATGCTCTCTTTCCTACCCAGCCTCAGTCCTGTATCTGATCTCTTTCCACATGATCTTTCCCCACTCTCCTGCTCTTCTGCACCATTTCTCACCTTATCTCTGCCCTAATGTTTTTCCCTTTCATTCTTTCATTCTTTCATCATTTCATTCTTTCATTCTTTTATTCTTTCATTCTTTTATTCTTTCATTCTTTCATTCCCATACCTCCTGACGCTCTCATTTTCTATTCTTTCTTCCCCTCACCTGTCCCAATTCTGGCTCTTTCCTTTTTTTATTTCCTCCCTGTCTGCCTCTCTCTCTCTCTCTCTCTCTCTCTCTCTCTCTCTCTCTCTCTCTCTCTCTCTCTGCCTCTCTTTCTCTTTGTCAGCATGCCTGAATTCAGCGGTAATATGGGAGGTCATGACAGGCAGTGTCACTTCTGTGAGACCGACGACACAGTGGGGAACTTGTTTGTTTACTGTGAGAAGATGACGTGGTGGGGATGGGGTGGTGTGTGTGTGTGTGTGTGTGTGTGTGTGTGTGTGGGAGGCTTTATGTGCTCATGAAAAGGCTGGTCAGGGAAGTTTAGTAGAAGTGCTTTCTCATCACATTTTCTCGGCAGCATTGTGTTTAAGATAAAGAAAAGAAGGTATGTTGCATGGACCTGCAAAAATGGCCACCTGACTGGAAAGCCTTGAGAGAACAAAGATATGTTCAGCAAGAGTGGTTCAGCAGATTGTAGGGGAGTTTTCAGGAGCATGGTAGAGCAGATTATATCAAAATCAGATATGCTTACTCCAAACCGATGGCTTGTGATACTGTGGTTTTTCTAGAGTGGAGTGTGGAGAGGCCTTGTTAGGGAGGTTGGGGGTTTTGTGTGAGACAGGGGGTGGGGGGTGGGGGGAGGATGAGCAAGGATAGTCTATAAATTATGAATCACCATATGGACTGTGTGTTTTTTGGTCCTCATGTATCTCTAAGGTAATAAGGCCACTTATAAATGTGTTCTTAGCCCTCCGCATATACTGTAAAAACATAAAGGTTTTTAGACGGTTCTTTAAATCTCTGGATGGTTCCATGGAGAGTGAGAACTCTGTGTTGAACTGTTACATTATGTGAAAGGTTCTTCACATTAGTAATGGTTCTTTAGAGCCTCAGATCATAATGGGCTATGCTATGTTGTATCTGTGTCAAATGGTTCTTCAAAGCCCTGAAAAAGGTTCTTCTGTGGCACTGCTCTGAAGAACCGGAACTGGCCCCAGTGTTTATTAGAGTGTATCTGTGGCTCCTGTCTGAAGGTTGAGGCCTCGGGGCCAGATGGGAGGTCGGCAGTGGGATGTTTTCGGGGATAATCCCTCATAATCTGGGGATCTCCTGTCAGTTATCAGGAAGCCCGTGAGCCGATTGAATCGGCTCCCCGTGAGACGGACTGATCAGGACTTTACGGGACGTTATCTGTGTATTACGCTAATTACTATGAGTTCCACAGGGTCAGAAAGGCAGTTCTACCATTGTTTTGCTGCTTTGTGCATTTTAAGTGAATCTGAGAGAAATGACAAGCAAAAGAGTTAGATTAATGGACAGGTCATTTACAGCACTACTGGGGGTTATTCATTCAGAATGACAACAAAGGACCCCAGTCATCATGTTTGATAACCCACTGCTGGGGTAAGGTTGCGAGGTCAGACGATGGTCAGATGTCTAGACTGAGTGGTGTGGGCTACGGAGAAACCAGATGGCTCAGCGATATTGTTGTGTCCTCTGGTTGGCATCTGCATTTCACTGGCACTTCAGTTCAGCCGTTTCAACCCTCAGCAGGCTCTCGTGTTTACCCAGAGCAGGGCAAAGCCCATCCTTAGCCATCTGAGCAAACCCCATCCTTAGCCATCTGACGAGGGAACATGTCTCCCATTAAACGCTGGCAGACGTGGGGCTTGATGAGTTCCATCGTCACAGCTCCGAGATCCCTGCCGCGACAGAGATGCATCATGGGGGTTTTGACTCAATAGGGGCACGTTGTAAAATATGGAGAGAGAGAAAGAGAGAAGAGAAAGAGATAGAGGAAAAAAAGAAAGCGAGCGAGAGAGAGAGAGAGAGATTGACAGAGAGAGAGAGAGAGGAAAAGACAGAAAGAAAGAGAGAGACAGAGAGAGAGACAGAAAGAGAGGCAGAATAAAAATCATAATGGCACAGACCTGTCGTTGGAGACGTAGTGGAAGCCGTTAGCTCCTGGGGGCCATTAGGGCCTGTTGTCTGGCGAGCCGTGTGTGTTTGGAATAGAAATGTCTCATTAGTGGCTCCTGTGGTGAGCAGGGAGGAGCAGCTCCAGGAGCGGCCCAGTGGAGGTGGCTGCCGACAGAGAAGAGGCAGGAGAGGTACCACTGGCTGCCAGTCACTGGAGCTCCAGGAGAGGAGAGGCACAGGCGCAAATGGCTCCACTCACGGGGAGCTCCAGGAGAGGAGAGGCACAGCTAGCTTCCACTCACCGGGAGTGAGAGCTCCAGGAGAGGGGTGGCACAGGTGCCTGTTGCCCTGGAAAATGGCCCCACTCGCTGGGAGCAGGGGGGGACTCTGGACCCCACTTACGCACTAAGCAGACATCCACTAGCCCGGACCCCCCATACTGCCTGTGATGCTGCATAGAATTTTACGTTCAGGTCAGTCTGCCCAAACAGCCTATTTCCGGCGATTCCTTTGCCCCTGCAATAGGGAACCAATTAAAAACGTCGCTACTACACATCTCATCGGAATCAGTGGTCTGATTGGTTGTAGCTCTGTCTAGTAGTATACAGAGGCATTTAATAGACGCCTGTTGCTGTTCATGCTGCCAAAGACTCCAAAGATGAGCTCACTAAGGAGCCATTGATGGAGAGACCACAAAAGGCAGCATTTGGTGAGGCTGTGTGTTTGTGCGGGGGACAAGGAGGCAGTGTGTATGATCTCTGGGCTGTCTTGTGTGCGATATTACAACATTTAACGGCCTCCAGCTAAAGTCTGTTTCAGGATACAAAGATAGTCTTTAAAAGCAAAGAGCATGTTCAGTGAGTCTGTGTTTGTGTGTGTGTGCGCTCGCGCAAGTACACACGTTTGCATGTGTAGGCCCATGTGTGTGTGCATGCGGGTGCGTGTGAGAGACAGAGAGAGTGTGTGTGCGTGCATGCATGCATGCATGTATGTGTGTGTGAGCTTGTGTGTGTGTGAGTGTGTGTGTGTAAGCAATGCTATTTGTGAGGCACTCTGACAAACATCTCAGTGCTGATGTAAGCACAATCCTGAGAGCGGTCCTCCAGTCCAGAGGCAGCCTGAGAACAATAGCCCCTCAGCAGCTAAGCCACACACACACACACACACACACACACACACACACACACACACACACACACACACGTGCACCTGTGACTGCACAGGGCTCCTGCAGATGTCCTCTTTGTTACCTCACATACCAGCGACGCAGCCACACACACACACACACACACACACACACACACACACACACACACACACACACACATACCAGCGACGCAGCCAGGGTCACACAGGGGTGATAGAGCGTGATGGCTATGCCCCAGGGCAGTTTAACTACCTCCGCCATGTGAAAAAGGTGTGCAAGTGTGTGTGTGTGTGTGTGTGTGTGTGTGTGTGTGTGTGTGTGTGTGTTTCTCTTTTGGCAAATTTCAGTTTATGCTAAGGGCTGTTTTCTCACACATGTCTCTCCCTCAGCTGTGTCTTAGGGCTGATCAGCCATGAGACTAAGTGGTCAGGCGGAGATGTGCCTCACCTGTTTCACATCACACACACCTCTTGGGCCTCAGGCTTTCACAGGATAGACAATGGAGCCCTAAGATAGCCACTGTAGCAGGAGCTGAGCGGATCTTATTTTTCTTTTTGCCATTCACTGTTGCTTTACTGCCTCCTGGTGGTCAGTAGATGTACTGCAGTGTAGATGCTCTTGTGGAGCATGCATACTTTTGAATGAAATTGTACCAATAAATAAGTACAACAAACACAAATTAAAAACAGTGGAATGTTTTCTCAATACACATTTGTACTTTATAACTTATTTTATAGAGTCACTCTCTTCAATTCAGTACCATTGATTTGATAGGAATGGAGTACGCAGTGCACTATTGGTGAATGTGTTATTAGTTGGATTTTACTGAAAAAGTGTTCAAATTATTGTGTACTATGATTGTACTATGTGCTACCTTACAAGCTTATCTTCCCTTACATTGCACTGGCCTGGTTGTTATCTCCCCATTATTTTCTCACACATAGTAATCTGGGGTTGTATTTGTACCAGAGATAAGTGACCCTGTCTGTCTGTTGTTCTACCTCACTGACCCTGTCTGTTGTTCTACCTCACTAAACTTGTCTGTGTCTGTTGTTCTACTACTGACCCTGTGTGTCTGTTGTTCCTTTAGAACCGGCAGCTGCTGAAGGACAGCTTCATGGTGGAGCTGGTGGAGGGCCAGCGTAAGCTGCGTCACGTCTTCCTCTTCACAGACCTGCTGCTCTGCGCCAAGCTCAAGAAGCAGATCGGAGGGTACGACAGACAAAGCCCTCTACCTTTCTCTGTATATTTTCTTCCTCCTTCCCTCCTTCCCTTCTTTTCTCCCTCCCTCCTCTCCCTCCCTCACTCTCTCCCTCCTTCCCTCCCTCCCTCCGTCCCTTTTTTACTTTCTCTGCTGTGGCCTCACATGCCCCATTTGATCTTGACCTGACCTTGGCGTTTTCCGTTCTCGCTCAACCCTGGTCTGTTTCTCATCTGTGTGTCTCTGTCTTTCTACCACTTGTCACTTGTTCTCTCTCTCTCTCTCTCTCTCTCTCTCTCTCTCTTGCTCTTTCTCCCTCTCTCTCTCTCTCATGTCTTCTTGCTCAACACTGGTCTGCTTCTCAGTGTGTCTCTGTCTTTCTACCACTTTTCAGATTGTTCTTTCTCTCTCTCTCTCTCATGTATTCTTCCCACACTCCACCATGCCCCACTACCCCTTCTCTTTGCCCTCTTTCATCCTGTTT
>CM059273.1:1459078-1461578 GCA_030347295.1 Setipinna tenuifilis | reverse complement strand
TTATGGGCTCGGTCTGGAAATGTCAGTCAGACCGAAGTGGATGAAGTGACCCCCCCAGAAGTGCTGACTGGGTCGCCCTGTTCAGCACCCCTGTTTCTGATTACCTATTTGCCCACTGATGGAATCAGTGTGTTGCCCCCTCAACCTTGTATAGACTGTTGTGTGTGTGTATGTGTGTGTGTGTGTGTGTGTGTGTATGTATGTGTATGTGTGCGTGTGCATGTCTGTAAGCACATACGTGTTGTGTGTAGGCATGTCTGTGAGTGGGTGTGTGTATGCATATGTGTGAATATGTGTGTGTGTGTGTCTTTGTTATGCGCAGTGTATGCCTCTGCCACTGGTCCCGGGTGTGTGGGATTATGTTTCAGACGGCGGCCAGCAGCTGCTTTGATGTGCTACCTGTCTGCAGGTGTCTGTCTCAATCTCCGTCTGTCTCACCTGTCTGCAGGCCCAGGTGTCTGTCTTCTGTCTCATTCCCCGTCTGCTCACCTGTCTGTCTCTGCCTTTGACCCTGCTGCACTTACTCACTCACACACACACACACACACCCCCACACACACTCACTCACACACACACACACACACACACACACACAGACAGACACACACACACACACACACACACACACACACACACACACACACACACACACACACACACACTCACACACACACACACACACACACACACACTCACACACAACCTAGTCCCCAGCTGTTTCATTATTTATATCATAGTCATTCAGAGAAAGGCAGTATTTGAGACAACAGTCTCAAACGTCTACGACAACAGCTTTAGAAAAGCACATATCTACAGTTGGCTTAGAGAGTGAAGCGGTTGCTAGTGATTAGACTGGTGTGTGTACTCCTGACAGAATAGTATCATGTTGCACACAGTAGTGCTGTGTTACATGGGGCCATTCAGACACCTCTAATCATCAATATAAGTGGCCCAAATTACTACAGTGCTGAACAGGCACAATGCACAGGGCTTTCCTCTCTCCTCCTCCTCTCTCCTTTCTGCTTCTATCTTTCTATCCTTCCTTCTTTTCTTCTATCTGTTAAAGCCCAGGGTTTTCCTCTCCCCCCCTTCTTCTCTCCTTTTTGTTTCTATCCTTTCTTCCTTTCTTCTATCTGTTAAAGCCCCCTATTCAGGCTGCCTGCTGCCCACATCCTCTCCCTCACGTGTGCTGGTCTAGACTGTGGTTCTCCATGTCACTCACTCACACACACACACACGCACACACACACACTCACACACACACACTCACACACACACACACACACACACACACACACACACACACACACACACACACACATACACACACACACACACACACACACACACACACACACACACACACACACACATACACACAAACACACACTCACACTCACACTCACACACACACACACACACACACACACGCACACACACACACACACACACACAAGCGGCTGTCTCGCCGTATGCCACTATTGTTTGGAGCACAGTGCCTTATCTGTCATGAGAAGGACACCGTATTTAATCTCAACTGAGCGAGAAACCTGAGTGAATGAGTGTGTGTGGGTGTGTGGGTGTGGGTGTGGGTGTGGGTGTGGGTGCATTTGTGTTTCTGTGTGTATGTGTGAAACAAAAAGAGAGAGTGTGTGTGTGTGTGTGTGTGTACACGTGTGTGTGTATGTGTGTATTCGCGCACACACACACACACACACACACACACACGGCCAGGAGCAAGGCAGGTGACAGGCGTGAGGGTGGCACACACCAGGTGCCTTGAATGGCTGAGAGGCGTGCAGATACAGTGTCACCTGCTCAGGCCCCTCTGGGGGTTAGGGGGGGGGAGTAAGGTGTGTGTGTGTGTGGGTGGGGTGGTAAGGTGTGTGTGTGGGGGGGGAGAAGTGGCTTTGTGACGGGTGGCACCTGAGCGGAGTGAAGGACAGAAGAACTGCTCTCTCTGCTCTCCTTTGGCTCAGAGGCTCAAATGCCCCCTCTGCTGGTCAGCTCAGGGAAGTGCTGTCCCTTACATGCCCAGATGTGAACGATTAATAAAAGTCAAGCTTAAAATCCAGCACAAAACCAAGCAGTGAGATGCGTGTACACTGCTTCGCTTATCCTCTGCTTCTGCTGTCCCATGTACTGGTGTAGCTATAGTATCTGTGCCACCGGTCTGGTGCTCTCTCTCTTTCTCTCTCTCCTTCTCTCTGTCTTTCTCTTTCTGTCTCACACACACACATACACACACACACACAGACACACACACACAGGAGATATTTTTGTTTATTGTCTGAGCAGCTTAGCATGGCACTGCTCCATGTCTGAGGCCTCAGATGAGCTTTTAATGAAAATATAATTAGCGGTATGGCTAACACTGACAGGCTACTCCTTTCCTCTCCTCTGGTTGGTCAGCACGGGACCATGTGACCAGCTTAGCGAGGAAGGTAGTAGCTAAGCAACCTCTGTGGGGTTGGGGGGCAGGGAGAGGGGATAAGCTGTG
>CM059273.1:1426578-1456578 GCA_030347295.1 Setipinna tenuifilis | reverse complement strand
TATTTATTGAATTGAATTACATTCTGAAATGTGGAATTTTGCACAGCCCTGTTTCACACACCTGGGAGTGTCCATGGCCCAGACATGTTGGGCAGGTAGTGAGGTGGTGAAGTGGCCCACTTTAGACACCAGCTGTGGGTTTATGCAGCAGGCTGTGTACGGGACGGATTGTGTGCCATCGCTCATGTGAACAAACCATTTCCATCAACCTTAATCACATCCTGCCATGTACAAACCAGCAGTTAATCCACCCTCTTCCTGTGAATGTTTCACTAAATATTATATATATATTATATTATATGACTTTTATTTCACTAAATATGACTTAAAATATATGACTAATATGACTAAATATGACTTAAAACTCAAATATTTCTACACAGGCTTTGTTCTGGAGAAGTTGAAATTTCACCTGAAATAGTTTGGAAGCGTAACAGGTGTTTTGGGTGATTGGTGGAGTGAGGGCTGCCATGGGTTGAAGTAGTTTAATGAAAAGGTAGCAGGTGTTTTGGGGGATGTTTAGTGAAGGCTGGAACAATGGGAGGTAACACCTGCATGGTAACACCTGCTGTGTTTTCTTTTCTCCTTCTTTCAGTTGGACCCCCAGACCCTCCAGGGCAAAGACTGGCAGCGGACCGTCATTCCCATGAATGGGGTGAGTGTACCAGCAGTGATGAAGTGTGATAATGCACACACACACACGCACACACACACACACACACACATGCACACACACACACACACGATCACACACACACATACACACACACGCACATACACACACTCACACGCACACATACACGCACACACACACACACACACACACACACACACACACACACACACACACAGATTCACTCAGGTTGTCTTGTGTGCTGTGCTGCAGATTGAGGTGAAGCTGTCTATGAAGTTCACAAGTCGTGAGTTCAGTCTGAAGAGGATGCCTTCATGCAAGGAGCTGGGCGTGTTTGGAGTCAAGATCTCCACAGTCACCAAGTGAGTAAAGCACATGAACAACAAAAACCTAAAACAACAGTGTGACTGAAGCAGAAACAGTCATATATACTCCTGAAGAAAATTATATGAATGAGGCCAAATTTATTTGCATTCTGCACAGGTGGATCATAACCACGTTGTAATAAGAGCTTCAAAATGCTAACAGAAGAAACATAAACAAGAGTAATAAAGAGTTGGCAATTTATTGGAAACTGCATTTGAAAGGTTAGATTATGTTGTTCATCAGCTGATAAAAAGTTTAGCACCATAGCCTTTAAATGGCCGAATCTGTGTATCTTGGTCAGCTGTGTGACGCAAAGGTCCATGCTGAATAACTGTGTGTGTCAGTCTGTGTAGCAACAAGGAATCCCCTGTGACTATAGGTCAAGTACCTGTGCTAAGCACCTGAGAGAGGTGTTAGTACCTGAGAGAGTGTTAGTACCTGAGAGAGGTGTTAGTACCTGAGAGAGTGTTAGTACCTGAGAGAGGTGTTAGTACCTGAGAGAGCGTTAGTACCTGAGAGAGGTGTTAGTACCTGAGAGAGGTGTTGCTGCCTGCTTGGGGCCTTTTCCCCTGTACAGGTGCCCTTACAGGTTCCACTGCTGGATACTTTGCCCTCCATAACACCAGTAATAAGTAATAGTTACTGCTAATGAAGTACTATTAAATAACTAATGATAGTATATGGATAGTTCTTGGAATAGTAATAACCTATATACACATACTCGTGCTGCTTAGTTTGGTGACTGTTTGGCAGGCCCTTAGCAAGGCTGGTACACTAGAAAGCCTGCATGTGCGGAGCGCTCTCCTGGGGAGCTGATCCTATCCGAGCTGACAGGTCTAATCCAACAGCCAATCAGAGTCAAGGGGCTGGACTGTCACCTTCAATGACCTCGGCTTTCAACACCTTCACTGGTGTGGTCTTAGTAATGGGTGCAGCTTACAGTGGTGCCAACATGGATTGGTATTAACGATGTGATGTGCAGAATGAATAAGTAAAGAAAGATAAAATGGAGAATGGCTTATTTATATACTGCTGCGTGATTGTTTGCAATAAGTTATAATTACAGTTCAGTTTAGTTTGTATTTTCATTACACAAATTGAGGACAAGGATGGGACTAGGTTAAAACTACAGAATAGTTTGGCTTGGTTTTTCCACTGCACTTAAAAAACACAACCACCTACATCCCCCTCACCCCCCCCAAACTCTTCCCCCACTCTACCCCCCCTCTCTCCGTGCCTAGCATCTACCTGAGCCTCTTGCGCTAGGCTAATCCCCATAACACTCTCGTGCCACGTAGCCACCTACTACTACTCCTGCTCCAACCACATCTCACCTCCACCCACCGGCAAAACCACACACTCTCAGCAGCTGCTCCTCACACCCGGAGCCTTTGGTTGGGGGTGCATGAGTTAGTGAGTCAGCCAGTCAGCCAAGTGTGGACAGGGCCTGGCTTTCAGAGGTTCTGAGAATAAAGAGGCACTAATTTGCTGCTGAATTTGCTGCACCACAGAAAAAAAAACAACAAAAAAGCAAAACCATGTTTCAACAAACCATGAGTTACAGTGGAGGAGGAATTTTTGACAGATTGGTAGTAGGTACAGTAAATGTTAAGTTTACAATGACTTAATAATTTAAAATGACATAAGATCTGAATTAGGTCAAGTGTTTACACATGTATGACAAACAGAAGAGCTTAGGAAGGTGCTGTTCATTATGAGATTGACTTGTGTGTGTGTGTGTGTGTGTGTGTGTGCAAGTGTGAGCGAGTGAGTGAGTGAGCCAGTGAGCAAAAGATAGTAAATGTTTGTGTGTGTGTGTGTGCGCGCGCGTGTGTGTGTGTGTGTGTGTGTGTGTGTGTGTGTGTGTGCATGTGCGTGTGTGTGTGTGTGCAGATGACTGACAGTAATGAAGACTGCTAGTAATGACTGCCTTAATAGTGTTAGGATCGAAGCTCATTAGGAGTGTAGAGTCCACATTGTGTGTGTGTGTGTGTGTGTGTGTGTGTGTGTGTGTGTGCGTGTGTGTGTGTGTGTGTGTGTGTGCATTAGGAGTGTAAAGTCCACATGTCACTGTTAACACCAGCAAGAACCACACTGGTACTGAGAGCGTGTGCTGCCAAGCAGAAAAGGTTAAACTTGTATAATGGCCGACAACAAAGCACTGTGCACTCACACAGAAAGAGTCAAGAAGTGCTCTCTTAAGTATGTCTCTAATTAAGACACAATCTTCTTTACAGTGCATAGCTGAGTTCACAGAAGTCAGAGTATCTCTAAGCTGATGTTCACTCAAACGTGCTGTTAGCAGAACAAAGCCATATGTATTTCAATAATTACCAGTGATTGTTATGAATTAAAATTGAAATTGAAAGTTATTAATGGTGCGGATAAAAATAGAATGAACTTTTATGGAATTCACATTAATACATTTATAGATATATAATACACACAATGTGTGTTAATAGTTTGCTTATTTTAGTTATGCTTATGTTAATTGTGTAGCTCTTTAATGTTTAGTCATGAGTAATAAATGAGTGTATTGCTGCCCCCTTCAGGCGAGAGCAGTCCAAGGTGCCCTATATTGTAATGTAATAATGTAATGTAAATAACTAATAAGTTATGTATTGTTGCCCCTATTAGACGAGAGCGGTCCAAGGTGCCCTATATCGTGCGTCAGTGCCTGGAGGAGATCGAGAGGAGGGGCATGGAGGAGGTGGGCATCTATCGAGTGTCCGGCGTGGCCACTGACATCCAGGCCCTCAAGACCGCCTTCGACACCAGTGAGTGACAGCTGCTGCCTCTGTCCCTGTCCCTGTCCCTGTCCCTGTCTCTGTCTCTGTCTCTGTCTTTGTCTCTGTATGTTTTTTTTGTCTGTCTCTGTTCTATTTCTTTCTCTCTTTTTGTCTGTCTCGCTGTTCTATTTCTTTCTCTTTTTTGTCTCTGTCCCAGAACCACCTGTCTCTCTCTCTCTCTCTCTCTCTCTCTCTCTCTCTCTCTCTGCCTGTGCCTCTGAACCACTTGTGTCTAGAAAAATATGTGGGAACAACTTGACCGCCCTAAATGCCCTATTTATTTGTCTAAAATACACACACATTTCCCTTGTCTAAACTAAACATCAAGGGTACACATTCCCCTAACAAATCAGTTGTTTCCCACTGAATATGCATGAACTAGCAGTGATGTGCCTCTGTCTGTGTGCGATTCTGTAGATAATAAGGATGCGTCGGTGATGTTTCTCTGTGTCTGTGGCTATCTGTAGATAATAAGGACGTGTGTCTCTGTCTCTGTAGATAATAAGGACGTTTCGGTGATGATGAGTGAGATGGACGTCAACGCCATCGCTGGAACGCTGAAGCTGTATTTCCGAGAGCTCCCCGAGCCCCTCTTCACTGACGAGCTGTACCCCAACTTTGCGGGGGGCATCAGTGAGTACCCCTCTGTGTTACCCCTCTGTGTCACCTCTCCCTGCTGCTGCTGCCATTTGGCCTCAGCTGACTGTGTTGCGGTGTACATTACTGTAACTGGCCAGCCCATACAGCATAGTGCACCAGGCTTTCACTGCCAATGACCTTGATATCAGGGTTACTGCTAAATACTTTGCCCTCCATAATACTAGTAGTAAGTAATAGTTACTGCTAATGTAGTACTATTAAATAACTAATGATAGTATATGGATAGTCCTTGGAATAGTAATAACCTATATACACATACTCGTGCTGCTTAGTTTGGTGACTGTTTGTTGGTTGCGTTTTAGTCCCGTGTCCCTTATTTGACTTTTTTTATTTTTGTGTTGTCCTTGTGATATTTCATGTGTCATCATCTCATGTTGTGTTGTCTCCTGCTGCAGCTCTGTCTGACAGCGTGGCCAAGGAGAGCTGCATGCTGAACCTGCTGCTGTCGCTGCCAGAACCCAACCTGGTCACCTTCCTCTTCTTGCTGGACCATCTCAAGAGGTACACACTTCACACACTTCACACACTTTACACACTTTACCCTATGACCCTATGTCTCTCGCTTTCTCTGTCTCTCTCTCCCTCCCTCTCTCTATCTATTTATCTCTTCCCCCCCCTCTCTGTCTACCCCCCTCTCTATCATTAACACACACACACACACACACACACAAACACACACACACACACACACACACAGCTTTCTTAGCATTTCCAAATAGTTCTTATTTGCTTTCTTCCCCCTTTATTCCATGTGTTGCTGTAAGACCTTTCTAACTCTGTCCCCTATGCCTCGTGTCCCCAGGGTGGCAGACCACACACCCTCTCTCTCTCTTCTCTCTCTCTCTCTATCTCTCTGTCTATCCACTCCCTCCTTTCTCTGTCTACCCCCCTCTCTCTATCATCCATCCACACACACACACACACACAGCTTTTTAGCATTTCCTAATAGTTCATATTCGCTTTCTTCACTCTGTCCCCTATGTCACCTGTCCCCAGGGTGGCGGAGAAGGAGAGCATCAATAAGATGTCCCTGCACAACCTGGCCACCGTCTTTGGCCCCACCCTGCTCCGGCCGTCCGAGAAGGACAGCAAGATCCCCACCAACCCCACACAGCCCATCAGCATGGGGGACAGCTGGTCCCTGGAGGTCATGTCACAGGTAAGCCCCCTTTAGGTCATGTCACAGGTACAGTAAGCCCTCTTTAGGTCAGTCTAACACCCCTACCACACATACCCAAACATGCACACAAACACACCACCACCATCACACACACACCCACGCCAGCCCATCAGCATGGGGGACAGCTGGTCCCTGGAGGTCATGTCACAGGTGAGCCCCCTTTAGGTCAGGGACAGTGAGCCCTCTTTAGGTCAGGGTCAGGTCACATTTATTATCCAACCAGAGGCATATTACATTACATTACATTACACTTAGCAGACGCTTTTATCCAAAGCGACTTTACAAAAAGGAGGACATAAGCTGACAGATGTGCAGAGGAACACAGAGTAATGTCAGTCATTACAACACAACACAGCAGGAATGAAAGAATAAAAACATTCCACATCAGCCATCTTGTCTTTTTTTCCATTGCCCCACTGCTTAATCTCCTGGTCGGTTAGCTTGACATGGAGTTTATCTGTTATTTAATTTCTCAGTTGCTATGGGTGACACAGGTGTGACTGTGTCCTATTTGAACGTTCCGGTTCACTGCTGACGCTCTCTCTCTTGTTCTCTCTCTCTCTCTCTTGTTCTCTCTCTCTCTTTCTGTTTTTTTCTCCCTCTCTCTCTCTCTCTTGTTCTCTCTCTCTCTCTCTCTTCTTCTCTCTCCCCCATCTCAGGTCCAGGTTCTGCTCTACTTCCTCCAGCTGGAGACCATCCCCACCCCAGACAGCAAACGACAGAGCATCCTCTTCTCCACAGAGGTGTAGAGCGCGTGCCATCGACCCCTCCCCCCTTTCTCTGGACACTACCGGTAGATGATCAGGATTCAGGACCCAAGACTGACCACTTGCTGTGCCCCCCCCCCCCCCCCCTTCCCGTCCGGCGTAGTAGTAATAAAATGGCACACTCCTCTCCGCTGTAACTGCATTTTTGGAAACTGTCGACCCGAAGCAGTGACCTCTGACTGTAGGCTCTAGCCATGGCCACTAGATGGCGGTAATTACCTCTGCACCGACCAGAAGAGGGCAGCGTTGTCCCTCTCTCCCTCCCGCCTGCCCCGCACCCTCCGCCCACTTCTCCATCCCACCCTTGTCACCATTCAGCAACACTCATCATCAAGCATCGATCTCACGTCAGTGACAACACATCACCGCGTCTGTGTGTGTGTCTCTGTGACTACTCACCCCACATGTTACCTTTGGAGAACAGGTCTTTAACCCTTTGTACTCTCCGTAGTCTCCTCTCCTCCCAGGTGCGCTCCTGTGTCCACTGTACAGGACGCTAACAGACACCTCATGTCCCTAGCGTAGGCTGACTCCTCCCACAGGCTCCCTCAGGCCACGCCCACAGCACAGCTCCGTTTGGTGACTGTTTGTCGGTCGCGTTTTAGTCCCGTGTCCCTTATTTGGCGTTTTTTATTTTTTACTTTTGTGTCTTTTTCTTTTCCTTTTCTGGTGTCCGTGTGATACTTCTGAACTTGCTGTAAAACTAACAGGCAGTAAAAACACTGCTGCTTTTGTCTCCAGCGTTGTAGTTCAGTACTGTAACAGTGCAAACGTCACAAGTACTGTGGATTATATTTTGCCAAAGGGGGAAATCTGAGGGTTTTGTTTTTCCTGTCGATTTTTTCCAAGGGTTTATACTGTCGAAGAACTCCAGCACTGACGAGATTTTGAGTGCATTGAGAAACTACAAGCTCTGACAACCGATTCACGTCGCCATGGACACTGATTTGTAGGCTTTGTCAGATTATTTATCTTATTTTTGGACAATCATCTTCATCGTACAAGGAGCCCCTCCATGGAAACAACAATCCTCCTTCGTTTTGCCATTGAGTCATTGAGTGCAGCACATGTACATTGCCAGTTGCTTTTGAAACTCAGACACACCATGGAATACACGTTACCATGAAGAGCTGTCAGGCACGGAAGACCTCGAAAGGACAACAAGGGAGTGTTGTGGACTGGTGATTGACCCCCCCCTCTCCCCCACCCCCTCAACCCCTCAAGACCCCCTCCACCCCCGCCCCCTTTGGAATGTTTGTCTGATGCAGTTTTGTTTGTTAAGCTCAACCCTGATCACACACGTTTGTGAATGAGAAGAGTTTGCATTGGATGTGCAGACCAGACGGAAAAGAAGAGGTGGACATATGTGTGTGTGTGTGTGTGTGTGTTGGTGGTGGTGGATGTGTGTACCTTTGTGTGTTTGTGTGCATGTTTGGGTATGTGTGGTAGGGCTGTTAGACTCAGTATAAGAGGACAGTTAAACATTGTACTCCATCACTGCTGAGTGTCTTCACAGTGGCTTCACGGCCACATCTGCTTTTTTTTGTTTTTGTCAGTAACTCTAAAGCATCGTCTTTTGGTCCACCATTTAGTTTGCGTCTAGCAGGACACACCATCCCCAGAAAGTAATGTCTGAACATATACACAACTTGTTCCAGTTTGCATCTAGGCCTTTAATTTATAGGCTTCTTATCCATTGTTGAATTTCTGTGATGGTCCTGCCAAAATATTTTCTATTTTTATTTTGGAGAGAAGAAAAAACCTTAATAATTGTGTCTGTACATAAGCATAAAAGCTTTACATTTGTTTGTTTGTTTTTTTTATTATTTGTGTGTAATCTCATTGATAATTTATTCAGGATTTATTTGGGATTGTAATGAAGGAAGTGGTTTTAACTGTCAGCCTGACTCTTCTGAAGGAAGGAAGTGACGAGACAAGCAAAGGACCAATCTCTGTGTCGTTGTCTGTTCATCTCGCATCTCCACTTTTATCCACCTCTATGCTCCAGCCAGGATGTCAGGTGAAGTCTCAACTGGCTGAAGCAGAAAAGCTCTTTCACCTCGCCGTGGGAGGGACTGTTGTGATATTGGGGTAACCCCTGTTGTGATATTGGGGTACCCCCCTCACCCTTCCTCTACAGCGGGCTATCCTGCTGAGAGCGATGTGTACTCTTGGGTAGTTACTAGCAACCACAACACTGCGTTTTGACAGAAGAGACAGATAATGTGCACTTACTGCAGTAAAGGTGGAGCGATTGAGCGAGGACCACCGGGTCCCTACTACTCCTATTATTGGCACTTGTGTGTGTCCGCACAGTAGATGCTCCCCTGCACTTGTGTGTGTCTGCACAGTAGCTGCTCCCCTGTCCGCGGGCAGAGGGATCGCAGAGGCCTGGGTGTGTAAAAGTTGTATGTCTTGCTCTGTGTTACTTCAATAATAACTATACAGCAGTGCCTCTGTCATTGTGTAAGACGTTTTAAGTGTTTAAGTAATGCTGTATATTAGACAATACTCTTTTTGTCAATAATATGAGGTGTCCTTTCCAGTCAGAGAAAGAGAAAGAAAAAGAAAGAAGAAGAGAGAGAAAATTGAAAAAGAAGAAAACTGGATGCTTCATTGAAAATTAAGTTTTTCATCATTTTTCTTTTCTTTTGGAGGACAGTAGTGTACTATGGTTTCCAAGCCCATCAACCTTTAGCAGTTTTCCTTAATGCTGTGCCAACACAGTGTCAAGCTGCTCAATCCTCTGTATTCTTACAAATCAACTCAGCTATAAGTTAATGCTCCCTCACGTGTCTTACGCTGTTTGTAAGACTGGATTGGACATGTGACCGTGTTGAGACCCCCTGATTGGACAGATTTGTGAGGAGATGCTGTGATTGGTTACTGCCGGGACATCTGAAGGAACTGCTTGGAATAGTGTGATTATGTAGGAAAACAAAGAAAGGCTTTGGTGATTTGGTTTAACATGCAGGCATGTTTATTAAAGAAGCTTTTTTTCTCTCTTCTGAACTGTGTTTTCTTAAATGTGTTGTCCTTCTGTATGATGTTCTGATAACACGGAATAAACCTACTGCATACCTGTGACCGTAGGACGACTTACAAACACACCTGGAGGTCATTTGAGTAACATCTGCAACGTAGAGCTGGAATAGAGGAAAGGAATAATCCTTTTGTTTTGGTTTGCATACTGTTCTGACAGCTGTTAAAATGAAAAATACTGAAAAAATATCTTCATGCTTCATATCATAAATAAAATGTCACTTTTTTGTTTAGCAGTGAAACCAACTGTATACTGTTGGAGTGCATTCCAAAATATACATTTTGAAGGAAATCGGTCTCTTTGTGTTCATTTGTTTCATTTGCATATTGTAAACACCCATAAAGGGGCGATCAGGCGCGGCGAGAACGAGAGCTTGTGCGTTCGCCATTCATCTCCGGCCTTTGATCTGGATAATTGGAGCCTATTGAGCGTGTAGCCACGCCGCTGAAGCCACGCCCCTGCAGCTACGCCGCCGATGTGCCTCTACTCATCCTCATCCTCCAGTCTTCCCCTCAGTCCCTCCAGCTCCCCTACCATCAAGACCTGACCTCAACGCATCCCGAAATAGACAAGCACATGGGGTGTGTGTGTGTGTGTGTGTGTGTGTGTGTGTGTGTGTTTGGGGGGGGGGGGGGGGTTGCATGGTGATGTTGTCCCCTCCCTTGGCCTTCGGTATGACGATGATGTTGATGATCTGGACCCCCGGTGAATGTGTGTAATGTTTGCCACCACGCGAGTTACGTCATTCTACTACTACAGTACATGCTGTGGGTGTGGAGGACACATATGGGTGGGGCATAAGGCATAGAGTTGTACAGTTTTAAAGCTGAATCAGTAAGCATAAAAAGTGTCATGAAAAACCTGTTTCCCTGTGTTTTGCGCAATCTACCATTACCGTCAACTTCATTTGGCAAATAAATCCATGCTGTCATGCAATGGAGTAAAAGGCAACAGTGGCTTTTTGTTTGTTTCTATTCAGCTAGTCATGCAGCTACTGTATGTACTGCAGTGATTAAACAACTGTGTGTGTAATTAGTCTATCTCTTGTCATAAAGGAAGGAAATAGCCTTGATTGGAGAAATGTTAGTCGATCTTAATCTGAGTGACAACCAATGAAGCAGAAACAATGCTGCATGTAGCTTTGCTTTAAAGTGTCATCAATTTTTTTCATTCATTCATTCATTCATTTATTCCATGGCTTTAAATGTATTCAGTTTTTATTTAACTGCAGTTTCATTTATATTGATGTACCTAAAAATACATCAATATGACCATCTTTAAAGACCGCACTCTCCCTGCAGGAAAAAGGACACAACTGGACCATTACGTCATACTTGCAAATTCCCCCTTTAATTAATTTCCTGTTTACTCTTACGTTGTAGTCTATATGATTGCCCATGTCAGAGGAGGGTGAAATAAATAAAAAGGTTTGGACCCTCTCACAGTACCTTACTCAAACAGGCTATGCTGTTTATAAAGCCTATTACTTCTATGGGCAGGATTGACCCCTGAGTCTACATCTCGGGACACCATACAAACTTAAGTGAATAACAGACACATTATTTGCGTGTCATTTTACATGAACATGTGGCATGTGGTTTGACCCGGACCACATAACTGTACAAAACATGTTAGCTGATGTGAACAACATGACCAGTTGTTCAAAACAATGGGCTCAGGAATGACAGATGCATGTTAAGGCTCTGCTGAGGAAGCAACATTGCAATCTTCGAAATATTTTACTTTGGAAGATGTTGAAATACAGCAAAGGTACATAAGTGAATAACATAAATAAAGTTGCTTTTTAAAAGTAATTTTAATTGAGCTTGCTTTGTTTAAAAATTAAGAAAAGGTTGGGAAGGAAGGATGGGGTGGAGGCAAGTAATGAGCAACAACCTTCTTGAACACTTCTCTTCAGTAATTACCTAGTTAATTACCTAATAATAATACACTTTAGTTTTACAAATTCCAATGGTTATTTTTTTCTTTCGTGACCAAAAAGCCTTTTCTTTTATGACCATAAAGTGAGCAAATAAAAAAACATTAACAAGTTTACAAGTTATGTTGGGGTCCTTCCCAATACTGTGTTTAGGACATACAATGGACCTACTGTACCTGTCTACACATTTTAAACAACAAGGCTATAGACAGCTGCTCAGACCAATGAAACAATTTCATGCAACACCACCTTTGCTTCCAGCAAAATGAAACAAAGTTGATCTCCAAAGGATTTCTCGTTTCTATTGACTATCTAAAATTATATGAAGAAGCTCAAGTTGGGAATTTCCTGCTTTTTTGCCTTCTTTAATACTCAAAAAAGAGCATTCATTTTTCCTCTGACTGCAGAGGCTCACAGCATAGTTTATCCACATAATGAAGCAGAAATAGGACCATTAACAAAGCTTACGTGATGCTATTCCGGTAACGTAAGTGGATATGACTACGTGTGCCCGCAGCACTGAATGATGTGCATATACACGACAATCCAGGGCGAAGCTCATTAGCGATGGCTTTGTGGCTTTCTGGGAGTTCAGAGAAAGAGTCGATATCCCACAATTCCCTGCGTTTTCATTACGCTCAGAGCCGAACGCTCTAGAATTGGGAAATCTTCCCTTCCACCGAGTCCTGTCAAGGGATGGAAAGCGTATGCAGCTCGCCGGTTTGCCGTGGGGTACAAACAGTTCTGGATTATAACATCACAGGACCGCATTTTCGTCCATTATAGATTCTTCTTTTTTGAGGGCGAAAGGGAACGAACTAAGGTAACGTGAGATATAACGCTTGTCTTGTGTTTTGGGCTTGTAGCCGTCCTAAGCTATTCTGCCCTTTGCATGCTGGATACAAAGTTCCAGGCCTTTTAAAAGTGAAACAAACTGCTGGTCACAATCTGTCTCTGTCGATACTGGTTATGACATGTATCTTAATGTGTTAATTTTGTATCTAGTTCCCCAGGCTGTGTATCATTTACCATTAGCGGCGAGTTGCTTTGGCTAGTCTGCCTGTCGTCGTGTCTATTTTTTTTCTTCCGTTTTATTTCTGCCGAGTAGGCTTAAACTAGAACCGTAACTTACCTGAATTGTCTAAGAATGTTTAGCATTTATGTCTGTAACTATCAAATGAATATTATGTGCAGTCTACGTGGTGTGATAAATGACCAATTGCTATACCCTCTCATTATATGCACTTCAAACAGTACCTCCTCTGCTTGCGGTTAAATCTACCTTCTTCAGGGCATGTTTTAGTAGTAATGTTCACCAACAAATTGCTCGACATCCACACTCAGTCAGTGTAGTACTATGCCAATAGAACGAGCTACGAACTCCTACTTCGTGTTATTATGAACTCGAAACTAACCCTTCTGGTCATTAGTTTATCCTACTTGCCCTCGCGGTAACCCATGTTCTGACAAATATTTTTCAGACCACCCAGCTGAGCACCAAGTAGATTTGTGTTTTGATTTCCAAAGGACTCAGCAGTCATTAACAGTTAAGTGACAAGTCAAGTTGTGTCATTCCGCTTACTTGGCTACATCCACACATAGTGTGTTTACATGCATAGTGTAACATTGGCCCTTTTATGTTTTTTTTTCTTCCCTTAAGCTTTTTGTCTGCTACTTGTCAGATCAGCAGCAGCAGCTGTATTTCGGCGTGACATGAGTAAGGAGTTTTTAGTAAACGCCAAATGTTGACTCTTCCGAGTGCACAGCACATTCCACCCTTTACAATGTTCCAAAGCATCCCAGGCATCCTCCTCTCACTGTGGACAAACACGGGGGGAGTCGCGGCCCCACTATTATGTCAACTCATGCAGCATTCATCTCAATGTGAAACCCCCACACACGCATCCAGCATTCAACTCAACCCCAGACCCCCACACACTGATCCAGCATTCAACCCAACCCGAGACCCCCACACACTCGCTCTGGGGGTGGACTGGGCTGGGCCATGTTGCAAAAGTTTGATGTCGAGTTTGATGTTGTGGGAGTTCATTCCCAGTGTTCAGATAGTGTTGGATCTGTCTGTGACAGACATATTATTGAATTATGCAGGTGTTCATCTGTTGAGTTTGTCAAACACAGGGGGCTCATTTTGTGTATTGCGTCTGAAAGTAATATTGTGTTTGCTCTTAAGTTACTATGTAGCGAATGTTTATTGTGGCGCCTTGTCAGAGATAGGCCGATATATCAGGGGGATATTTGGCATTTTTAAACACATTCGTATTGGCCGATATCCACCTAATATTAGACCGATTTATAGAGATGCATATCTGTGAGCACAAAGTGAACCAGAAGTGTTTTCTTGAAGTGGCGATGACATCTTTTCCTTTAAAAGACAAGGACACTAGGTCTACATGTTAATTAGTTAGTCCTGTACCAAGTATGGCAGGTCTGTTATGACATTTCCCCATGAAGTAATGGCATCATTAGATAATGACTGCAACTGCAATTTAAGTACTTAGAGAAATGATGAAGATATGTATTTATCTTCTGAAATCGGCAGTCTATATCAGCCCCAAAACTTGGCAGCTCATATCAGCCATCAGCTGATCGTGACTCACAAAATATCAGTATTGCATCATCGGCCATGAAATGACCTGTATCGGTCGTTCTCTAGCCTGTCCGTCTTATTGTCTGTGTCTCTCTTTAGGGGTTGTTTTGTAGCAGAGTACAAGGCACATTGGAAAAAGAGAGCTTATCATTACTCCAGCACGGACAAAAGGAATTTGTTGTGCTGATATGATTGCCTTCTGCTGTAATTTGTCTGCCCTTGTTCTTCATTGGCACGGCCGTGTCACACTATAGTTCACTGCTGCCAGCCCTGCCACAGCCCTCAGCTGCTTCAGCCCTGCCACATCCCTCAGCTGCTTCAGTGCTGCCACCTCCCTCAGCTGCTTTGCCAGTGAGCAAGCACTTTTCACACGCCCCGGCTGAAATGACGCTCGCCCCTTCCCTCCATCTCTCGCTGCCCACTTGAGGTCACTTCAGCACGGGAGGTTTTGGTGACACCTCCTCCCTCTGCAATACACCGAGCTGTCCCAGGCTGAGCCTCATGTCAGCACCAGAGCTGTGTGTGGACACGGACTAATGACATGGTGCGGTTTGGGCATGGCTTTGGCCCACTGATGGCCTCTCCAGTGTGGACATTCTCTCTCTCTCGTTCTCTCTCTCTCTCTGTCTTTGTGTCTCTCTCTCTCGCTCTCTCTCTCGCTCTCTCTCGCTCTCTCTCGCTCTCTCTCGCTCTCTCTCACTCTCTCTCTTGCTCTGTCTCTCTCTCTCTGTCTGTCTCTCTCTCTTTGTCTGTCTGTCTCTCTCTCTCTCTCTCTCGCTCGTCCTCTCTCTCTCCACCTCTCTCTCTACCTCTCTCTCTCATTCTCTCTACCTCTCTCTCTCTCTCTCTCCCTCGTTCTCCCTCTCTCCCTCTTTCTCCCTCTCCCTCTTGATCTCTCCCCACACGTTCTGTCTGTCACACTCTGTTTATTTGACTGCAGTTGAGATGACTGCCTGCCCATTCAGCATTGTGCCCTGAAGAGTGGCTGCCGTGGTTGTCTACCTAGCTCCACACAGTCAAACTCAATCACAGCACAGTCCTGTGAAGAACCACAGTATATTAAACACTGGTGTGCCAGTGCCTTACCTCGCAAAGGACATGCTTTGTGTTGTGTAGGGCAAACATTTAAAACTGCTGTCCCAGTGAGTGTGTTGTGTGTTTGTGTCTCCCCTCTTACCAAAGCCCGTAATGGATTACATTACATTACCATTACCAGTGCCTATAGGCGCTTTTAACCATACAAACAAACATAATGCCTGAATGTTCTGTTTCATTCCCAAACTACATGTTCATGTTAAAGCAGTGAGTGTGTTGTGTGTTTGTGTCCCCCCCCCCTTACCAAAGCCCGTAATGGTTTACATGACCATCCCAGTACCTGTAGGCGGTTTTAACCATCCAAACAAAAACAATGCCTGAATGTTCTGTTTCATTTTCAAACTACTTCACTAATTTCACTGCATGTCCTACTCTACCCAGTATAACTATGCAAGTGACAATAAAACATCCTTGTGTCCTTGTACATTTTCATGTTAAAAGCGGAATACTGTGGGAACAGCCATGATGCTAATAATCAGACTCCCCTGAGATGGTCTATAAATACACCAGTGTGTCTCGATTTAGCAAAGTTGGGCAGATGCAGAGCCTGTCCTGACCCAAAAGTGTCCCCCTCTCTTAAACGTTAACCCTTGAACAGGCCCGTGGTGCCCTGAGCAAACCGCTCTGGTGCCCTGAGCAAACCCTTTAGATGCCCTGAGCAAACCGTTCTGGTGCCCTGAGCAAACCCTTTAGATGCCCTGAGCAAACCGTTCTGGTGCCCTGAGCAAACCCTTTAGATGCCCTGAGCAAACCGTTCTGGTGCCCTGAGCAAACCGTTCTGGTGCCCTGAGCAAACCCTTTAGATGCCCTGAGCAAACCGTTCTGGTGCCCTGAGCAAACCGTTCTGGTGCCCTGAGCAAACCGTTTAGATGCCCTGACGGTGTGCTTGCTGGGCAGTTCTTTTCTCCACTCAGGCTGCAGAAATGCAAAGTCTTTGCCTGATCTTCAGTGTACATTTCTTTATCTCTGGTATGTTAGCTAACTCCACACCCCTTTTGGGAAATCATTGTCTGATTGTCTGAGGGAGTTCAGGTATTGAGCTGCGATGACTACTAAAGCACTATCGGGATTAATTCTGCTTAAGTTTCTATCTATTCTGAGTCAGTATCAGTGATATGTCAACAGCTGCATTCGTGAGTCAACTCCAGTTTCAGAGTTTCAGTGAACTCCAGTAATATTAGCAGTGTTCCGTCCTCATCCTCTTCGACGTGGAAAATAACACCGGTGTCAGCCGTGCACACTCGATCGGATCGCTGAGGAAGATGGAGGAGGCTAACTTCGGCCAGTTTTGGAACGATGACATGAGGGATGTACTGGCCCGTGGAGGACGGCGCGTCCAGGTGTCTGGATCCCCTTAACGCAGCTCTTCCCCAAAGGAATGCACCTTCACGAGGAACCTTCCAGGCCTCTCATTGGTCCCCTGTGTCAGCTCCTGTCTTATGTAATATGAGTTATGGCCACGCTGTCCTCACCTGTCTGTGTCTCCATCTTTGCCACAACACCCCCCCCCTCCCCCGATATACACACACACACACACACACACACACACTGTTTTTAAAAGACATGAGCGTACGGTATGAGTGGCGCCGGGCTAGCATGGGGCTGTTTGATATTTGACAGGCCTCTGATAAGTGCGAAAGTTTCCTCTGCTGCGGTCCAATGAAAAGCATTCCTGGCCGAGGTCTGCAACCCCCCCCCCCCCCCCCCCAAACCCCCCTCAACCCCCCCCCACTGTAATTGATGGTTGTCTAGTCTAGTGGATGGGGCCCGCAAAAAAATTTCCATGGAGTAGGTAAAAAGAGTGGTATGTGGTGTGTGCATGTGTGCATTTTTGTGTGTGTGTGTGTGTGTGTGTGTGTGTGCACGCGCGCACATTGATGTGAATGGGTGAGGTGTGTGAATTGGACTGGTGCTGAGCTTGTAATACTCCAGTGTGTGTAATACTCAGCCAGCACGTACAGACCCGAGAGATGAGAGGCCCTTGCCAAGCATATTAACAAAACGAAATCATAAAATCTGCTGCTGTGATGGTTTTATGCTGTAGCTGAAGGAATGATGCATTTTTCCATATTTTGGCCCGAGGCCTTCCTCCTCCAAGGGGCCCGATAGAGGCAGCGAGGCGGGAGCGAGTCGTAAAAGGCGCCTGCGGACGTGATGTTCAAGCGTGATTGGCTGACCTTTGACCTCTGCTGCTGACCTGAGGGAGGTCGAGATGAAGGCCAGTGTGCTGTGGGTCAACAGGAAGTGTCATGAGTGCCTCATCATGTCATCGCGGCGGTCTTCCTCCCTGCCACTGTAACCCCCCAAGCAGATGTTTATTTTTCATCTCTTACTCCACAAGAAGGCTAGTGTTAAGAAAGTGTTGTAAGGGTTAACGTTTGTTTGTTTGTTTGAAAACATTCACAAGAAACATACCCTTCTCCCAGTGTTGTGGGTTAGGTGCCCCCCCTTACACACACACACACACACACACACACACACACACACACACACACACTGTTTCAGTCACAGAAAGATAAGCAATTTGCCATGTCTGTTTTCCCCTCTAATAAACCCGCAAACCACTTTAACACATGTGGCATGGTGAGTACCACAACATCTGCTTTTGCTGTGCTAAGCGTGGAAATATCCGTGTGTGTTTTGTGGCTGCGTGCAGGCCATGTGACTGGGAGCTGGGGGAGATGGCTGTGTGTGGAGGCTAGTTGGACTCGTGGTGGGGGAGATGGCTGTGTGTATGTAGGCTAGTTGGACTCGTGCTGGGGAATGTGTGAGGGAGTATTGCTCCTCTGTGAATGTGAAAACACGTGTGTGTGCGTGCGTGCGTGCGTGTGTGTGTGGGGCTTCTGGTCACTGGATCGTAAATGACAGACTGTGGTGATGACTGTACCTGTGTGTCCACTCAAACCTCTGCTGGACAGGATTCCTGGCCCCGTCATTGCCTTAGCTATGTCGATTTATTAGCTGTGTTCATTTTTAATCCAAGCAAGATGCCTCTGAGCTGAGCTGTTACTTGTTAATTTCTGTAGGCCTTTAATTAATTAATATATAAGTGACAGAACAGAGCATTTGCTTGTGAATGAATAAAGAGAGAAGAACATGGTAAAAACAGTGTCCCCTTGGATGATGTGGACTACAGCATTTGAATGGGCTGGTACAGTACCACTGCATATAAGTAGGTACTTCACTGGTATAATAATAATAATAATAATAATAATAATAATAAAAGTAATAATAATAATAATCTTTACTTGTATAGCACAATTCATACATACAAGATGCAGCTCAAAGTGCTTTACATTTTGGCAAGGTCACAGCAAGGCATTATAATGTAAAGAAGCCATTAGTTCAAAGTCAATTGAGAAAGAGGAGAGAAAGTATTGTTTGGATTGAAGGAGTGGATCTCACACACGAAGACCCACGGGGATATTATTGCTCAGCCAAATAGTGTTCCAACACACTGCGTGCATTTAATTGCACTTTTTTCCCTGAAATCAGCTCTCGTGTGTATCTCTGGCTAACGGTGTGTGTAGAGGCTTAATGTTAAGTGCTGGTCTTTCAGTGGTCGTGGAATGTGAAGTCTGGAATGTGAATCAGCGTCTGGTGTAAGTGTTTGGCCTGTAAAACTCTGTAACTGTTGAAAGCATGCTGTCATATTTTTTTGTGGAATGTGAGTGTGTGTATGCGTGTGAGTGTGTGTCCACAAAAGAAACGTGCGTGTGTGTGTGCGTGTGCGTGTGCGTGTGCGAGTGTGTGCATGTGTGTGCGTGTGTGCATGTGTGTGCATGTGTGTGAGTGTGTGCATGTGTGTGAGTGTGTGCATGTGTGTGTGCGTGCATGTGTGTGTGCGTGCATGTGTGTGTGCGTGCATGTGTGTGTGTGCATGTGTATGAGTGTGTGTCCACAAAAAAAAGATGGATAATGGAGCATCGTACACTACCTCAGTCAATGTTTTGCAGAAGTGTGTGTATGTGTGTGTACATGTTTGTGTGTGTTGTTTGCGCTGACTATGTGAAATTGGAGGTTGTCTGAGCCGGTACCTGGACAGGTGTTGATTGTTCTTCATGGCAGCTGGCTGTGTGTCAACACAAGTGTGTGTTTATGTTTGACAGGTGATGGTCAGCACTCTGCATGATAAGAATGTATTTTTCCATCATGGAACTTTTCAAGCGAAAAAGAAAACCTCTCTTTAATGTGCGAGCCCTTATTGTGAATGGACAAGAATGCTGGGTTATGTGAATGTAAAAGGCATCTGTGATTGTAATTGTGTGTGATGGCGTATCTGGTCATAATCATCGTGTGGTTTTCCTGTGAGTGTAGTACCGTTTGAAGTGTGTGTTTGTGCACACGTGTGTATGTGCGTGTGTATGAGAGTGTGTGTGTGTGTGTGTGAGTCAGCGAGCGTAAGACTGGAGTCTTGGCAGCTGTGTGTGTGTTGCCTGCTGTGGTGTCGGCACGTGTCGGCTGCCCAGACTCATCTCAGCTGAGGAGCGCAGAGCGGAGCAACTCCCCTAGCACACACACACACACACACACACACACACACCCCGTAGCCCAGACTCATCTCAGCTGAGGAGCGCAGAGCGGAGCAACTCCCCTAGCACACACACACACACACACACACACACACACCCGTAGCCCAGACTCATCTCAGCTGAGGAGCGCAGAGCGGAGCAACTCCCCTAGCACACACACACACACACACACACACGTAGCCCAGACCCATCTCAGCTGAGCAGAGCGGAGCCGAGCGGTGCAACCCCTGTAGCCCCCCCGGCCTCCCTCCCCCAGGACGTGTAGAATCCCAGCTATGTTATGGTTTTCCGGCCTCGTTATTGTCTTAACAGGCCTCCTCTGGGGGGGGGGGGGTGCAGTCGGGGAGCGATTCTCTCCTGCACCTACGCTCAGATGTTCAACTCCGGCTCTCTCATGGCTCCAAACACACCAACTCATTCACGTTTACTTGGTCATTTCTCTGCATGTCATTATCCAGTCACTGGTCAGGCTGTTTGTGATTGGGCTCTGAGATAACGTGTTTTTTTCTCACGGCTTTCCGATGATGAGTCTCGGGCGTGTTGTTTTGACCCCTCTGTGAGGTCTGCGGACTCAGAATGTTTAGAAAATTTGTTTTGTTGCTTTTTCCGCCGTCTGTGTTTTGTCTGCAGGTCAGATCAGGCAGATCGGTTTCAAAGGGGGAAGCCAAGGCTCCAGCGAGAGGAAGAGGAGGCCCAGAGATAGGCTCTCTCTCCTGGGTGGATGTGGGTGGGTGGCTGGCCTTTGAGGAGGAGACTTCCATGAGCCATTGTTTTGGGTTTGTGCAGGGTGTGGCAGACTGCGTGGCCTTTGTGCCTGTGCTGCAGACGGGGCTCCGCAGGCCGAAGATGGGGGCTTAAAGCTCCTCAGGCTTAGTGGTTAGCCATGCCAAGTCACTCAGCCCCCCACCCCCCCCACCCCTTACCAACCCCCATACTCTACATTTCCCTGTCTGCTCACCTGCTAGGCTACATTACATGAAGGTGCATTACACTTAGCAGACCATGTTATACAAAATCACTTACAATGGAGGAAAGCAGTCAATGAATGAACACACAACTTTTTAAAAGTAAACTGCAGATTATTCATTGGAGTATTCTACACTGTTCTGTGCTTCACAGCATAGCATATCCTTTTCCTCCCTTATCAGTAATAAGAATTAATTGTTATTCTCCCTCCTTTTGTCTTGCACATATACTCGCACACTCACATTCACACTCACACACACTCACACACAACCTCTCCCACACACACGCTCACACACACACACCCTCTCCCACATACACACGCTCTCCCACACAGGTCTCCCCAGGCTGTGTGTAGCAGTAGATGTGTGGCGTTGACGTCTGGAGCGTGTCGCGTGTTGCTTTCTCAGGGCACCACTATCAGCCCCCTTCAGACACCAACGCCCATTCTGCGCTCAGCGAACCTTTTAAGGCCACAGCCCAAATAGCGTCTCCACCCCTCCCCTCTCCCCCCTCTCCTTCCCCGTCTCCCCCTCTCCTTCCCCGTCTCTCTCTCACTCGCTCTCTCCTTCCTCGTCTACCACCCCCCCCCCCCCCCTCTCGCTCTCTCCCCCCTCTCTCTCTCTCGCTCTTTCCCTCTCTTTCCCTCTCTTTCCCTCTCTTTCCCTCTCTTTCCCTCTCTTTCCCTCTCTTTCCCTCTCTCTCGCTCTCTTCCCCTCTCTCCCCCTCTCTCTTCCTCTCTCTCTCTCGCTCTTTCCCTCTCTTTCCCTCTCTCTCGCTCTCTTCCCCTCTCTCCCCCTCTCTCTCTCGCTCTCCCCTTCCCCTCTCTCTCAGTCTCTTCCTCCCTCTCTCTCGCTCTCTTCCCCTCTCTCCCCCTCTCTCTTCCTCTCTCTCTCTCGCTCTTTCCCTCTCTTTCCCTCTCTCTCGCTCTCTCCCCCTCTCCCTCTCTCTCGCTCTCGCTCTTTCCCTCTCTTTCCCTCTCTTCCCCTCTCTTCCCCTCTCTTCCCCCCTCTCTCCCCCTCTCGCTCTCGCTCTCGTCTCCTCCACCCATGATGATGTGATAAGAGAAACAGCTCTGGCCTGACAGACCCTCCAATCAGATGTTTTGTGTGTGTTCAAACCCTCAGTTCAAACTGCTGTCAGCGGATGGTTTCCTCACGCGCGGTGTGAGTGTGTCACTTTCTGTGAAAGACGGAGAGAGCAAGCAGGCGTGTCAGAACGCAACGCTGTAGTGGCTTATAGGTGATACTATTATATTATCCCTGACTGGACTATTGTGAAAGACAAGCAGCAGTAACACTGTCGTCAGTGAGATGTGTTCTCCCAAGAAAACCACCTCTTCTGCAATGAGGTAAACTGCTGCCGAGGCCACAAGTTAATTTAGTGTTTAAAGGAGTTTGAGTTGTGCCAGTGATTGTCTGGTTCGTGTTGTGTCTACTGTGTGTCCATAGCACATGACAGTTAGATTACAGCTGTTTGTAAACGGGCTTATAATTAGTGGGCTCTTGCATAAGTGCTTGCAGACTAACGGGACAAAGGGATTGGTCAGAATGACACTGGATACAAGTGTGCTTCAAACGTTTGTGTGTGTGTTTGACGTCCTGATTTATGAGTGTGTTGGTAGGCCATGTTGACTGGACAGCATGCAGACTAGACAGACTAGACAGAGTTCTTTCCACAGGAGCTGATTGGGAGCTGCATGTCTTTGTCTCTTCATGTAGACATTTGGACAGCATCTTTTCCTTGCCTGTTTACCTGCAGTGTTATTTTTGTCTGTCTTGGTCATTACACACAGTAGGTCTGGCACTGGGTAACTTTAATAATGTCTAATGACGGATATGGCTCAAGTGGTTTGTTGGACCGAGGCTAAGGTTGTCTGGGCAGGAACAAGTGTGTTGTGCCAAGGTTGATGGCACAAGTGTGGGCCAAGAGAAGCCGACCGATGCCTTTGTTGCCAAAACGGATTGATATGAGCACTTTCTATGACAGGCAGAATAAATACAGTGTCTTAATGATGAGGTCCTGTTTTGAGTGTTAGCTTTCCGCTGTTGTGTAATGCATGGTGACTTTGGCCTCCCTGTGAAATATCAATGCTAGGCTCTGTGCTCCTCTACACCTCTGTCAGCTTATGCCCTCCTTTTTGTAAGTCGCTTTGGATAAAAGCATCTGCCAAATGCAATGCAATGTAATGTAATGTAAAAATATCAATGTTAACCCATTGTGCTTATTCCCCCCCCCCCCCCCCCCCCAGATTGCGCTGTAAATGCCTGAGGAATCTGGAGCCGGGCATGAAGAAGGCGAGCAGGCTGGCGGCGGTGCCCTCCAAGGCAGCAGGTGGTGCTAAAGCGCAGGGCAGCGAGAAGGCCAAAGCCGAGGGGGCCGCCAGCAGCATGGGCACAGGGGGCAAGAGCACAGCCAAGACCACAGCCTCAGGACCCCTGGCTAAGGTAAGGCCTGCTCTGATTGTGAAGGGTACATTTACTGTGAATGCTTAGCACAGCCAAGGCCACAGCCTCGGAACCTCTGTCTAAGGTAAGGCCTGCTCTGGTTGAGAAGGGTACAAGGATACAAGGATGTTTATTGTTACATGCATAGACATACTGGGTAGAGTAGGACATGCAGTGAAATTAGTGATTGTTTGGCTAAAACTACATTTATTGTGAATGTTTAGCATGCCTTGGGTCTAAGTATTGCGATGGATGTTAAACAGAAATTGGTAAACAGTAATATACTTTGCAAAAGGGACTCCTTGATGCGTTGGGCGTTAGTATGGGGATGGCTCTTAGAAGCAATTTGATAAACAGTTACGTACAGTAAGTTTGGGCACACTGTTCATAGCAGTTATCAGAGCTAAGGGCACAGTTTTGATGCCTTCAGTCAGAATCTACAATGTAAATAGTCATGAAAGTAAAGAAAAAGCATTGAATAAGAAGGTGTGTTCAAACTTTTGGCCTGTACTGTACTTTGCAAACTGTCTCCTTACCCAGACGAGGAGCAGTGATGACCTGGCAGCGGTGACCTCAGGAGGGGGTGGGGCCACAGCAGGACCAATCACGGGGGCCAGAAGCAAACGGGCCGGCAGCGCCACCTCCAACCCTGGCACCAGCACCTCAGAGCCCAAGACCAAGAACGCCTCAGGTGTGTGTGTCTGCTGGATGGCAACTCCATGTCCCATGAGAAAAAGCAAGCAGACATCTTAAGCTGGGTTTTATTCTTCACACTGACGTGATTTTTCTGTCGTAGTGTTTTCCTGAAATGTGTCTCCATTTTTTCACATTAATAATGTTAAATGTTAATAATGTAATGTTAAAATTAATAATGAATGACATGATTTTTTTAGTCAAATCCCCTGTCATATGATCTCCTATCTGCCTGAAGGAAGACCCTGATTTCCCAGTGCTGATAATTGTTTCTGTGTTCCTCTCCAAAGCCTCCACGAGCAGACGCGCGACCTCCTCGGTGTCGAAGGAGTCGGGCTCGTCCCGCGAGAGCCTGCGTGAGCGCTCCAGGGCCGGTGCCGCCAAGAAAGCCTCGGGCCCGTCCGACCCGGCCGCCCAGCCCAAACGCTCGCGCTGCCGTGTGCTGGCCGAGTCCGAGGGCCGCATGAGCAAGTCCCGCTCCGAGGGCCAGATCCAGATTACCCAGAAGGCCCTGCTGGAGGCCCGCGTGAAGGACCTGCTGGGCCTGGCCAAGACCAAAGACCTGGAGATCCTCCAGCTCAGGGCCGACCTGCTCCACATGCGCTCCCAGCTGGGGCTCCTGGAGCCCGACCCTGAGCCGGACGCTGACCCGGACGCTGACCCAGAGACTGAGGTGGAGCCCGGTGAGGGTGAGGGTGCTGGGGAGGGGACCGGTGCTGATGTGGCCAACAGCGGTGGTGGTGGTGGTGGTGGAGGAGGAGCAACACTAGGTAAAAGTAGCCCTAAGCTACTGCACTTTATTTATTTATTTATTTATTTATTTATTTATAATAACTTAGCTTAGGATTAGTCTTGTCTTGTGCACTTGCACTTTACTGTTGTTGTCTATGTAAACGCATAGGATAGTGAGAAACGTAATCTCAATTCCTTTGTATGTCAAGTACATGTGAAGAAATTGACAAATAAAACTGACTTTGACCTTGACTTTGACTTTGACTTTGGAGGTGGAGAGGAGGCACAGGTGTTGAAGCCCCTCGCCCCAGACAGAGAGCCCTCCTCAGGCCCGATCAGCGCTGCGGACGTGGAGTCGACGCTGCTCCTGCTGCAGGACCAGAACCAGGGCATCCGGGGCGAGCTGAACCTGCTGAAGAGCGAGAACCGTATGCTGAAGGACCGGCTCAACGCGCTGGGCTTCTCCCTGGAGCAGCGGCTGGACAGCCCAGACAAGGGGCTGGGGCTGGGGCTGGACAAGGGCCTGCTGCGGTGCCCCTCTCTGAGCCCGGAGCCGGCGGTCAGCAGCAGTGGGGCGGGCAGCGCGGGGGGGACCAGGGCCTCCTCGGCGGAGGGCTCAGCCCGGGGGTCCACGGAGGACCTACTGCTGGGGGGGGTGGACCATCACCGGCGGCTGCAGCTGCATCTGCGTCCCCTCTCCCCCGAGGCGGCGGACAGCGAGTGCAGCGAGGTCTACCAGCACGTCACCTCCAGCGACGATGCCCTGGACGCCCCCTCGGGGTCGGGCTCCTCGTCTGAGTCGGAGGGCGGCGGTGGGCCGCTGTCCTGCTCCTCTCCCTCGAGGTCACTGTCCCGGCGCGGCAGCAGTGGCGAGGGCAGCGAGGTGTCGGTGGCGTGTCTGACGGAGCGGATCCATCAGATGGAGGAGAACCAGCACAGCACAGCCGAGGAGCTGCAGGCCACTCTACAGGTGTGTGTGTGTGTGTGTGTGTGTGTGTCTGTGTGTGTGTGTCTGTGTGTGCATGTGCATGAGCCTGTATATGTGTGTATGTGTAGAGAGTAAGAAACAGAGACATACAACAACAGAGAGTGAGTGTGTGTGTGTCTGTGTGTGTATGTCTGTGTGTGTGTGTGTGTGTGTGTCTGTGTCTGTGTCTGTGTGTGCATGTGTGTGCATGTGCGTGAGCCTGTATATGTGTGTATGTGTAGAGAGTAAGAAACAGAGACATACAACAACAGAGAGTGAGTGTGTGTGTGTGTGTGTGTGTGTATGTCTGTGTGTGTGTGTGTGTGTGTGTGTGTGTGTGTGTGTGTGTTTCCTCTTATTTGGACAACGAAGCAATGAAATGACACATAGTTTTTGTCTTTTTAACGTTTAACAAAAGCAGTTACAGCGAATGCATGTTCACGGTTGCATTAATAAAATGCATTAAACGGTTGCATTAAACTGGCAAAAATGTCCGCTGCCAAACTCGAAACAAACCCTGCGTCAGTCACGTAAGACACACAAAGCATTTTGGGTAATGAAGTCCCTTTTAAATGCATATTCTATTGAAATCAAATGACTTAGTCTTTTTAACCCACAAATCATATTACCACATGAACTGATAATCTTAACATTTAAGTATGAATTATTTAGAATCAAAATACTTTCTTTTCCACTGTTCTTTCAAAATAAACTGTTTCTTAATAAATTAACAAAAAGGATTACCCGCACACTGCTACTGATGCTCCCAGTGATTTTATTATAACAACGTTTCGACCTTTACGGTCTTCGTCAGGTCGAAACGTTGTTATAATAAAATCACTGGGAGCATCAGTATCGGTGTGCGGGTAATCCTTTTTGTTTATTTGTGGAACTTTTTACCCTGCACCTGCAGCTTTTGGATGTGCGCGTACTCTCAACTTCATCTTCTTAATAAATTCTCAACAAATAAATTCTCAACACCCTCCAGGAGCTGGCCGACCTGCAGCAGATCGCGCAGGAGCTGAGCGCGGAGAACGAGCGTCTGGGCGAGGAGCGGGCGCTGCTGGTGGACTCGCTGTGCCAGCAGGGGGAGCGGCTGGAGCTCTACGGCCGGCAGCTGGAGCTCTTCCGTGGGCTGCTGGACGAGCACCGCGTGCCCTACGCCAGCGAGCAGGACCTGGACGCCCACAAGAGCGGGCGCTACGTGGAGCTGGAACGCCGCTACGGAGAGCTGGTGGAGGGGGCGCGCTGCGAGCGAGAGCAGCTACTGGGAGTCCAGCAGCAGCTCAGCGGGGCCCTCAAGATGGCCGAGCAGGTTAGTTAGTGGATCACACAGTGTTAGAGGAGCACAGTGTTAGTAGTACACAGTGTTAGTAGTTCAGTGTTAGTAGTGCACAGTAGTAGTAGTACACATTGTTAGTGGTGCAGTGGTGTGTGTGAGGACTATGGGGAGCTGGTGGAGGGGGCGCGCTGCGAGAGAGAGCAGCTATTGGGCGTCCAGCAGCAGCTCAGCGGAGCCCTCAAGATGGCCGAGCAGGTTGGTTAGTTAGTTAGTTAGTTAGTTAGAAACTTTATTAATAATAATAATAATAATAATAATAACCTTTACTTGTATAGCACAGTTCATACATACAAGATGCAGCTCAAAGTGCTTTACAGTTTGGCAAGGTCACAGCAAAACAGCATTTCTTGCAGTTCAATGGCCCATGGGGAAATTTCTGTCAGCAAGTGAGGTACAGTGACATGAGGTAAAAGTCAATAAACAAACACCACACATTCAACAATAGACATTACAAGACAGGCTATTCAATGGTCCCACTCTTGAGTTTCACTACTCTGGCATCAGTCATCAGTGCAGTTTCTGCAGATATGACATTAAAATTGGACTAAAAAATATTTAAGATCTGGGGTTTTGCTTCTTAAAAAGGCTAATGGCTTGTGGAATAAATGATTGCTTGGTTCTGTTCTTGGAGAGGGCAGGGTAGCGGAATCTATTGCCTGATGGTAGTAATTCAAATGTAGAGAATAGAGGGTGTTTTTTGTCTGCTAAAATTGTATCTAGTTTATTCAATGAACGCTAAATCATGTTTGTGCCAGTTAATTTGCTAGCAGTTGTTATTATCCTCCTAAGCCTTCCTTTCTGTGCAACTGTGGCATTACCAAACAACACGACTGACGTTTCGACGCCACTGTGTCTTCTTCAGAGTCAAAATTTGAGTTCAGTTGAGTTCAGACGCAGTGGTGTCGAAACGTCAGTCGTGTTGTTTCTGCACCATTAAATCTTTGTAAACGGAGTGCTCCGGTCTTGCTCCTTTTTCCATAATACTGTACATTGTGTCCTGGACCGTGAGCACCAATCGAGGTTGGAAGCGCATCTGACTCCCAGTTACTGTTCAAATAATGGCCAACATTAAAACGCTCACACACAGGAGAACGCCGAGGCCCAGGGCCTGGTGTCCGCCCTGAAGGAGCGCGTGCAGAAGGCGGAGCGGGTGGCCGAGGCCGAGCGGAGGGAGCGGGAGATGGCCGCCATGGAGCTGGACGCCCTGAGGGCAGCCTCGGGGGGGGAGCAGGCCGAGCTGGCACGGTGCCGGGCCCAGCTGGAGCAGGAGAGGCAGAGGGTGGCACAGCTGCTCGTGCTGCACGGGGCGGGAGAGAAGAGCGACATACGCCACCTGCTGGACAGCGAGAGGGTCGAGAAGGAGCGGGCAGAGAGCCGGGCGGCACAACTACAGGAGGAGCTCGGACACTCCAGGGGCCAGGCAGCCCAGCTACGGGACGCCATCAGCAAGGTGTGTGTGTGTGTTAGTGTGTTAGTGTGTTAGTGTGTTAGTGTGTTAGTGTGTGTGTGTGTGTGTGTGTGTGTGTGTGTGTGTGTGTGTGTGTGTGTCAATGGCCACTCCAGGGGCCAGGCAGCCCAGCTACGGGACGGCATCAGTAAGGTGAGGAGTGGGAGGGGTGGAGGGTGTATCAACACACACTCAAAGTTCAGCACTGAAAAGATACCAAGGACAGTCAAAATGCCTTTATTCTGTGGGCAGATCAAGATTGATTGTCAGTCTTCACCTGCCTATAGACCAAACAGTATTTTCCCTTTTTTACCTCATGAGTCCCTAGCTATGTTTTAAGTTCTGATATTGATCTAGCCCTTGACCAAAGAGCACCATCTAACAACAGACTTACATGTTCCAGGCAGTACTCCAACTCAACAGTTTTTTATTTATTGCACACTCCGGGTTTTGTGGACTTTCGTGTTTTTGTTTCCATATGTTTGACATCACTGTTACTGTACTTACAGCCATGACTGATGGTCAAGCAGGAAACCACAGTCTATGAGCAGACGTGACCAGACATCACTGAGTGTAAAACTCTGGACTGATATCAGTGTTTCAAAAGAGATCTGTGCTAAAGTTTGTGGAATTGGAAACTCTGCGTTTCATGAACCAGCCACATCAGGGACCGAATAAAGTATCATTGAGTTGAATCAGCCATTTCCACATTTGCATAGTCATCTGTCATCACAATGACCATGGAACTCCTGTTATCTTGTGGGCATATATGTATGTGCTTATGTGTGTGTGTGTGTGTGCGTGCGTGCGCGTGCGTACGTACGTGTGTGTGTCCACGCATCCAGCTGGAGGGTGAGTTGGGGGCGTTTCGTGTGGAGGTGCAGCAGGAGCTGGGGGAGCAGAAGCGTGTGTGTGTGACGCCTACGTGTGTGTGTGTGTGTGTGTGTGTGTAACGCCTACATGTGTGTGTGTGTGATGCCTACGTGTGTGTGTGTGTGTGTGTGCAGCTAGAGGGTGAGTTGGGGGCGTTTCGGGCAGAGGTGCAGCAGGAGCTGGCTGGGCAGAAGCGTGTGTGTGTGACGCCTACGTGTGTGTGTGTGTGTGTGTGTGTGTGTGTGTGTGCAGCTGGAGGGTGAGTTGGGGGCGTTCCGGGCAGAGGTGCAGCAGGAGCTGGCTGGGCAGAAGCGTGTGTGTGTGACGCCTACGTGTGTGTGTGTGTGTGTGTGTGTGTGTGTGTGTGCAGCTGGAGGGTGAGTTGGGGGCGTTCCGTGTGGAGGCTGGGCAGAAGCGTGTGTGTGTGACGCCTACGTGTGTGTGTGTGTGTGTGTGTGTGTGTGTGTGTGTGTGTGTGTGTCCAGCTGGAGGGTGAGTTGGGGGCGTTCCGGGCAGAGGTGCAGCAGGAGCTGGCTGGGCAGAAGCGTGTGTGTGTGACGCCTACATGTGTGTGTCTGTGTGTGTGTGCAGCTGGAGGGTGAGTTGGGGGCGTTCCGGGCGGAGGTGCAGAAGGAGCTGGCTGGGCAGAAGCGGGCGTTGGAGGAGCAGCGGGCGGAGCTGACTGCGAGGGACGGCGAGATCGCCAGCATGAAGGACACCATCTTTGAGCTGGAGGACGAGGTGGAACAACACAGAGCGGTCAAACTACACGACAACCTCATCATCTCCGACCTCGAGAGTGAGTCACCTGTGTGTGTGTGTGTGTGTGTGTGTGTGGTGGAACAGCACCGCGCAGTCAAGCTCCATGACAACCTCATCATCTCCGACCTGGAGAGTGAGTTCTTGCCCGCACCACCATCTTC
>CM059273.1:1414078-1424078 GCA_030347295.1 Setipinna tenuifilis | reverse complement strand
TGGCATATGACAGGCTCAGACACAACAGAACACTGCTGCATCTCAGTTCACCTTCTGTTAAGTATTTAACGTGAGACAAATTCTTTATGTCTGTATTTGTGTGTGTGTGCGTGTGTGTGTGTGTGCGTGCGTGTGTGTGCGTGCGTGCGTGTGTGTGCGTGCGTGTGTGTGCGTGCGTGTGTGTGCGTGCGTGTGTGTGCGTGCGTGTGCGTGCGTGCGTGTGCGTGCGTGCGCGTGCGTGCGTGTGTGTGCGTGCGTGCGCGTGTGTCTGTGTGTGCGCGTGTGTGCGTGCGTGTGTGTGCGTGTGTGTGCGTGTGTGTGTGTGCGTGTGTGTGTGTTCGCGTGTTTTAGCCCCTCTTCCTGCTGTTGTGCCTGCTGTTGCTGCGACGGCCATGACTCGCACCCCCCTGAGTCCGAGTCCCCTGAAGACCCCCCCGGCCGCTGCGGTCTCCCCCATACAGGTGAGGCTGGGGTCAGAGGGCAAATGGTCATAGGGTCATAGAGACTTACTGTAGTTTAGCGTGTGGAAGACATACCAATGCAGATTTAATCCCATTTGGACACGTGTACGTATGTGTGCGTATGTGTGTTTCTGTGTATGTCTGTGTTTGGTAGTGGTGGTAGTGGTAATGGTAGTAGTAATAGACCAGTACCACTACCCTTACTACCTACTACTACTACTAGTACTATTTGTAAACATTTGCAAGAGAAAGCTTCACCAAAACGCTTCAGGTGTTCATACACACAGTCCTAGAGCTGTAAATGGAGAAACACACTTGCCACCCCATACTGAGCCTTGAACAAGTTTAGCCAATCAACATTTAGTTTGTAAAGGATGGAAGGAGAGGGGTGTCGTTTCATTGGCTGCTGAGTATAAAGTATCAATAGCCATTCATCAAAATCACAAATGCCACCCCCAGAGTCTCTAAATCCCATGAGTCACTTTTCCTGCAGTTGGCTTGTGGATGTGATCCACGACATCACATCTGGATCAAAGGGGAATTACATGCATGCTATTTTCAGTAGTCAGACAGTGCAAGCTGGCCCAAGTCCACTGTGAGGTCTATGGCATCCCCTCTCCCTGAACAGAACCACATGTGGTGGCATAAGACAGGAGCCTACAGTGGGCTCCTGTGTCTGTTCCCAAAGGACTGCCACGGCGGCCATTTCTGTGAGCAAAAACCTGACGGATCATATGAGGTAGATGACTGTCATGATGGAGGATTGTCTCACGTAAACTCATCGTCAAGGGGATGCCACCTCATTGCTTTTCAGGGAACTTCCACAAGTTCCTGGAACAAACATCTACATCTATTTAAAAACGAAAACATCCATCTCTAATGGCCGTTATGAGGCCCTCATGATGTGGTTTTGTGTCGTAGGAAAGATGGTGCCAGTGGAGCGTTGTGACTTCATGACACCTTTATGACCTGTTATGTGTGGGGTGATGGGGCTGTGGCCTAATGGCAGCATCCGCAGATGGATTGATCACATGATCACATGGTCTCCTACACACAACACTGGATGCTGCTGCAATTGCATTATCTCTGTCTCTGTCTATGTCTCTGTCTCTTTCTCTATCTCTCTCTTTATCTCTCTACTATCTCTATCTCTCTCTCTATCTCTATCTTTATCTCTCTTTATCTTTATCTCTCTCTCACTATCTGTCTCTATCTCCATCTCTCTATCTCTATCTTTCCCTCCATCTCTCAGTGTCTCTATTTGCTTTTTTTGTTTTCTTTCTCTTTCCTTCTCTCTCTTTCTCCTCCCTCCTCTGCAATTTAGCAATGTCTCTCTCAACCACTCAAACCACACAGCCTGTTTCTGTCCTGTGTGTTACTGAGATGAGAACAGCAGACGTGTGACTGTCCTGTGGGGGTTTTACCCCTCGTCCCCTCTTCCCCTCTTCCCCTCGTCCCCTCGTACCCTCGTCCCCTCTTCCCCTCTTCCCCTCGTCCCCTCTTCCTCTCTTCCTCGCCTCCTCGCCTCCTCTCCTCCCCTCCTCCCCTCTTCCCCTCCTCCCCTCTTCCTCTCTTCCCCTTCTGAGCGCGCTCCTATGGCGGATGTCCTCTGTTCTTGTGTTCGCTCGCCTATTTCGGCCCTCAGCATACGCTTTTATTTGTCAACACCAGCACACCTTTACAGGCCAAAACAGGATGTTGGTGTCCAGAGTTGCTGAAAGCAGGGGATATTTATAGTTTATTTCGTGCGGTAGTTCTGGCTTCCCCTGTCTCTCTCTCCCTGGGACAGAGATTGGCAGGACTGTCTTGCGGTTGTGGAGCGCTCTGTTTTAGGGTTGCAGGGATAGTTGTGTAGACGTGCTCATGAACACGTCTCCTTCTTGTTATCATGGCCCCAGGACACACACACTGCCAATATGACAGTCAGCAAGGAGAGAGAGTCAAGTTATGAAACTCAAAGAGCTTGGACCATGAATGAGCAGCAGGACTTCCTGTGGTGGGGGCTTTCAGCATGATTCACATCATATCATACCAGGAGACACTATGGCCTGTCGTGGGGCTCAGAGACACTAGGGCCTGTCTGATGTGGGGGCTCATTTTGATGCTTATATAAGCAGAGCTGAGGAGAATGCTTGACCTCTCACTCGGGAAGGTCAGGCAGGTTTATTGGAGATGAAATATTCAGCAGTATGGTCCAGACAGATCCCTGTGTCCCTGTCTCTGAGCTTATGTTTAAGGGGAAGTTTAGGGGATGGGATGAGCAGACCTGTAATAGAATGAAAAAGGGATTTGCTTTGAGATTCTGTTTGAGAAGAGGATTCTGCCTGACGTCATCAGTCCCAAGATTCCAGACAGTTTTGTAGGTCCAACACAATAGCATAGATTTGCCTAATAAGTAAGAAACGAATCATAAAATATGTAAGGTCTTTCATCCCATCAGCTTTTATGTTTTGATAATCTTGCACATTATAGTGCACTGAGACAGACATCATGTCAACATCTGCATATCCCCATACTCATTCTCAGTCTCAGTTAAACCCATTACTGTCTCTGACACTTAATTCCACAAGCATTACATTACAAATAAACAGTTTCCCAGAACAGTCTTTTCTTGTGCATCTACATTTCCTCAATCTGGCTAATGGCTTCATTTGATTTCAGTTCTCCTAATAAGCCGAGAAAAGAAAAGGAAAAAGCCCAGTGGCTGGAATGTGTAAGCTAGACAGTACTGGACAGTAAAGCCCAAGATGCCCCATGGAGCCGCATGCCTGGCATACCTCAGTGGAGTGGGCCGTCTGCTCCGCGTGTAATCACGTTAGCGAGCGTGCGTAAGAGTCCTCGAAGCCGTGACGCTCTGACTGACCACGGGGCATTAAATTACGTCCCTCTTCATCTCAACTCCGTAATGAATATCAGCATTGTAGCTCCCAAACAACTAGCGCCTTATGGGCTGGCGTGTGTTTTAAGAAACCTCGTGAAAGAGACGAGTTAATTGGCTGCGTATTTATAGCCACCGCTGTTTAAATGTTTCATGTGGCCACTGTCACTCCAGTGATTTATTGGAGCGGGAAGTTTCAATCGATGCCCTCCCTAATCCACCCCTCACCCCCCTCCCTATTCCACCCCCCCCCCCTCACCGTCTGGGAAGTTTGTTCAAGGGCACTCTGTGCCAGTCGGGGTCTCTTGTCTTGTACTGGAACCTGTTCCTTCTCTCTTTCTCACTATCCTACTCCTCACTTTCTCTCTCACCCTCCCTTCCTCTCCCTCTCTCTCCCTGTCTCTCTGTCCCTCTCCCACACTCCACCCCCCCCCCCCCTCTCTCTCCCTCACTCTCTCCTTCTCTGTCTCTCTTGTCTTGTACTGGAACCTTTACCTTCCGTTTACCGTAAGCTCCGTGCTAGCTAGCGTAACTCAAAGGGCCGTGCTTTGTTCCCGTATGAAGGTGTGTGTGTTTATGTTGTGTGGGCACTGACCTCAAGTGGTGCTGATGTTTCTCCTGAGACACTTGGCCATCACACACACACACACACACACACACACTATGAGGGGGGCAGTGTGTATGTTGTGTGGGCATTGACCTCAATGGTGCTGCTGTTCCTCCAGAGACACGCTGCCATCACACACACACACACACACACACACACACACACACACACACACACACACTATGAGGGGGGCAGTGTGTATGTTGCGTGGGCATTGACCTCAATGGTGCTGCTCTTTCTCCAGAGACACGCTGCCATCACCCCCAAGCCCCTCTCCTCCCTGGTGGACAAGAGATCCAGCTACTCAGACCTCACTATGCCAGGTATGTTCACACACACACACACACACACACACACACACACAAGCCCCTCTCCTCCCTGGTGGACAAGAGATCCAGCTACTCAGACCTCACTATGCCAGGTATGTTCACACACACACACACACACACACACACACACACACACACACACACACACACACACACAAGCCCCTCTCCTCCCTGGTGGACAAGAGATCCAGCTACTCAGACCTCACTATGCCAGGTATGTTCACACACACACACACACACACACACACACACACACACACACACACACACACACACACACACACACAAGCCCCTCTCCTCCCTGGTGGACAAGAGATCCAGCTACTCAGATCTCACTATGCCAGGTATGCTCTTCACTCCCCCACACACTTTCATGGGGCCCTATCTCTCTTTCTTACACACACACACACATACACACTCACACACGCCCGCACGCACACACACACTCACACACACACACACTCTCTCTCTCTCTCTCTCTCTCTCTCTCTTTCTCTCACACACACACACGCACACACTCACACACATACTAAAGCAGATGTGAGTACCCTCTCTGTAATCTGAAACAGGTGTGCGCTCATCTTGCTCATACACACAGCTTGTGCTCACATGCAGCTCTCTGCTGTTCTCAGAGTAAAGCTGTTTCAGGCTGCAGTTCAGAGAGTGTATTGTAGTGTGGACACTGACATGCACATGCATCCACCTGCTCGAATACATTAAAGGAATGTTGTTATCAAGGTAGTTTGTTTTCTATAGTTTTAACGGTGAGGTGTGGGTGGTGCCACAGTGCATCACTTCATCCCTTCACCTGCAGGCCTCTGGCTCATCTGCTTCAATATGGCACTGTATCATCCAGCTAAAATAAGATATCACGCGTATCCAGCACCTCATAATGTGTGTGTGTGTGTGGTTGTGTGTGTGTGTGTGGTTGTGCGTGTGTGTGTGGTTGTGCGTGTGCGTGTGTCTGTCTGTCTGTATGTGTGTGTGTGTTACCCCTACAGGAGATCACCTGCTCCGTACTTCTCCAGGCACACGTCCACCCCTCCAGAGAGTTCCCAACATGGACTCGTCCAAGTCCATCTCAGGTGTGTGCCCAGGACAAGGCGAGTGTTTGGTTTCAGTTGTTTTTGGATCTGGCACTATTGTTTCCTCATTACATCACCTGTAATTCATCTGTACACACACACATACACACACACACCTGTTCACACAGACACACACACATACACACACACCTGTTCCCACAGCTGTATGGAAGCACGTCTTTGTTTGTTTCTGATATCGTTAGTGTTTCACTCTCCTGTTGTTTCTCTTCAGTGTCTCGGCGAAGCAGCGAGGAGCTTAAGAGGGACCTGTCCGTCACAGACAGCTCTGGCTCCACCCCCTTGATCACGCTAGGCCCCTCCTCCCCTCAGCTGTCACTCACCTCTGGCTCCTCCCCCACGGCATCTGTGACCCCTACAACCAGAGGACGCTTAAGGTAGGTAGCTAGTTAGTTAGTTAGTTAGAGCTTTATTGATCCCCATGGGGCAATTGTATTTGCAGTACAGGCGCTGGCACAAGACATGAGGCACAGACAGGCATATCAAACAACAAAAGAACACATACACAGAAAAATTGCCAAGACAGCAGGCCTGAGTAAACCAGAGGACGCTTAAGGTGGGTAGCCAAGACACCAGGGCCTGTGTGAACCAGAGGACACTTAAGGTGGACAGACGCTTTTATCCAAAGCGACTTTTTGTAAGTCGCTTTGGATAAAAGCGTCTGCCAAATGCAATGTAATGTAATGTAATGGGTAGCCAAAACAGCAGGGCCTGTGTAAACCAGAGGACGCTTAAGGTGGGTAGCCAAGACAGCAGGCCTGTGTAAACCAGAGGACGCTTAAGGTGGGTAGCCAAGACAGCAGGGCCTGTGTGAACCAGAGGACGCTTAAGGTGGGTAGCCAAGACAGCAGGCCTGTGTAAACACAGATAAAGGCCCTCACTGAGGCCCACAGCCTGAGACTGGAGGAGGTGGTGAGAAGCATCAGCATCCTCAACTCTGGACAACAACAAACACTTACTGGAACTTTCTGACTAGTCTGCAGTGTACTGATTAAACAGCACAGTGCCAGGACTCAATCCACTGGAGGCCAATGTTTTTGATTTAAGACGGAAACTCCAGATGCACAGAAATAGGAACACAAATTGGTAAATGTCGTTATGGTATTAGGTTATTATTATGTTATTAATCGAGTCTTGGAAGGCTAACGAGATTTCATAATAAAAGATTATGAGAAGGATGGATGGAGTACACAGCATTGAACAAGTACTGCACAAAGTTACATTTTGACCAACAGTTTGAATCGTCGTCCTTTTTGGGTGGTCAAGATCAGGAGTTTTGCATAACTCAGTCCCCCATTTTAATGACCGTACTAACACTTGCAGATCACATAAACAGTGCCATGCAAAGGCAAAAGACCATAACTTCAATTTTGGAACAATAAACACCAGTTTCATCAGTTTTATCATGGGGGGGGGGGGGTAAGTTGTTGTCTCTGCTGTAATGCTGAAAACACATGCAAGCGGAAGATTGTTAAAGTCATTTTATTTAGTTTCACACTCTGTTGAGTTCTGGTCTTTTGCCTCGGTAGGCCAGAATGTCAGTCATTATTTGCGGCAGAAATACTCAGTGTGGTTATACTTAAATACTCTGTGGTTATACTTATGTGGTCAGTGCGGCCTTATAAGCGGCTGCGCTGACCTGAAAATAAAGGCCTGTGTGTGTGTGTGTGTGTGAGTGTGAGTGTGAGTGTGTACTTCAGCCTTTGTCACACTTCTGCTTTTGTCCTCGCCGTTCTGCTTGACGTTTGCGCTCGAGTGTGTTTCTGCGCTCGAGTGTGTTTCTGCAACTATATTTGTCTGCCGTTTACCACCTCGGCTAAAGTCTGAAGTCACACACGAGTGTCAACTCGTGTGTCAGTTTTTTTGTTTACTTCCTGCCTGACTTCTCGTTTGCCTGCACACCTGCTGTCTTGTGTCCCTGCGTGCCTGTCTGTCTGTCTGCTCATCTGACTGTGACTGTCGTACTTTCCGGAACTGACAGGGGCCAGCTACAGTAACGCAGTGAAACTTACAGTAACTTCCAAATGAAGTCTGTTCTGCATGACAGCATGTCACACATACACACATATATACACACACACACACACACACGCACACGCACACACACACACACATAAACACCCTGTCCCTAATATACACTCCCCTCCACTCACTTAAACACACACACACACACACACACACACACACATATAATAGCTGCATGAATAAGCTTTGTCAACGGGTCTTCATATCGGTCTGCCATAGATGCCTGGTGTTGCGCAACTGCCTGTCTGCTCATCTGACTGAATGTTGTCCTTTCCAGAAGTGCCAGTAAGAGCTACCTCACGGGCCAGCTACAGTAACGCAGCGAAACTTACAGTAACTCCCAAATTAAGTCTGTTCTGCACGGCCTCTCATACGAGCTGCCTGAATGAGCTTTGTCAACGGGACACAAACACACAGACACACACACACACACACACACACACACACACACACACAGGAGCTGCATGAATGAGCTTTGTCAACGGCTCTTTGCATTGCTGTGCCATAGATGCCTGGTGTTGCGCAACAGCGCGTATCCGCTTTCTCGTCGGCGATGACTAACGTGTCATCAGACGTCCAGGAATGATTAGAGGGGCCGGTCTCTGAGCCGAATGCCCTTCAGGAGACAGTCGAGTCGAGATGAGCGCGGGCGAACGCGCAGGCGTGGACGTCTCTGAAAGCGAGAGTGAGAGTGTGCATCACGGTGCCTGGAAGGGCACAATAGGGGTAACTCTACCCAGCTCAGGTAGACTCTGAATGGGCACTGCAGTACAGTACAGGCAGCAGCTAATGAGCCAGTAAGGAGAGACTCCACCTGTTACCCCTCTCCTGCCCCTCTCTTATTATGCCTCCTTATGCTTACCAAACAGGCCCCCTGCACAAAGCCCGTGTCCCTCTCTTCATCCCTTTTACCCTCTCCTCTACTCACCACCACCCCCCAATCCCCCCCACCTCGCCAGCTACCCCTCTCCTGCCCTCCTCTTATTATTCCTCTTTATGCGTACCCAAACAGCACAAAGCCTGTGTCCATCTCTTCATCCCATTTACCCTCTCCTCCACTCCCCCCCCCACCAACCTCGCCCGCCAGTTACCCCTCTCCTGCCCCTCTCTTATTATGGGTCTTTATGCTTACCCAAAAAGGCCCCCTGCACAAAGCCTTTGACTCGTTTTTCTGTGTCCATCTCGTCATCCCTTTTACCCCCCCCCCCCCCCCCCCCCCCTCTTCCTTTGAGGCAGCTAGGGCAACAGCAGTATTAAATATGCATCAGACTATGATGAGGGTATCATTTCAGGGTCTGCCCCCTCCTACAGAGGGTGCTTTGCTGTAGTCCGTGTGGTGGGCGAGCAGCTTGTTTGTGTGACGGCGTGCTTGATGACTAGGGCATGTCTCACTGTGACTGCTCTTGATCAGACAATGACGGGGCTGTAGTGGGAATGAAGGGGGCTGTATTGATTGCTGTGGTATTATGGAGATGATTAATCAGTTTGTCTTGCTCTCTCTCTCTCTCTCTCTCTCTCTCTCTCTCTATTTCCCACACTATCTCTCTCTCCCTCCCTCCCTCTCTCTCTCCCTCTCTCTCCCTCCCTCTCTCTTTCTCCCACCCTCTCTCTCTTCCTTTCTTCCTCTCTCTCCCCCTGCCTTTCTCTCCCTCCCCCTTACTCTCTCTCTCTCCCCTGCCCCCCCCCTCTCCCCGTGTCTCAGAGAGGAGCGTAAGGACCCGTTGGCAGCTCTGTCTCGTGAGTATGGGGGCTCCAAGAGGAACGCGCTGCTCAAGTGGTGCCAGAGGAAGACCGAAGGCTACCAGGTATGTATGCATGCAGCAGCCCCGCCATGGCACACACACACGCACACACACACACACACACACACGCACACTTACACACACACACACACTTACACACACTTACACACACACACGCACACTTACACACACACACGCACACTTACACACACACACACGCACACACACGCACACACGCGCACACACACACACACACACACGCAAACACACACACACATGCACACTTACACACACGAACACACACACACACACACACTCTCTCTCTCACACACACACACACACACACACACACACACACACACACACACACACACACACACACACACACACAGCTGCAGGGGTTACTAATATACTCCCTGTGCTGAATACACAATAAACTGCTTTGCTAAACTGCTGTTATTCAGAGCACACACACACACACACTTACACACACTCACACACACACACACACACACACACACTGTTGTTATTCAGAGCAGCGGAAGTGTGATCAGACTACTAATCATAGCACACACATAACTAGACGCCTCCTCAAGCTGTAGCCAGGGCCCTGCTGGTTACTGTGGGGTTTTTAATAGGACCACACACACACACACACACACACACACACACACACACACACACACACACACACACACCCTGTCACACACACACATACGCACACACACACATACGCACACACACACACACACACGCATACACACACAAACACCCTGTCACAGTCTTGGACACACACATATGCACACACCCTGTCACACACGCACACTAACACCCTGGCACCAATATATGCTTCCT
>CM059273.1:1396578-1409078 GCA_030347295.1 Setipinna tenuifilis | reverse complement strand
CCATCAGTCCATTAGGCAGCCATTACGAATCACTCTCCAAGGGCCGTGGTGTGTGTATGTGTGTGTGGAAATTAAAGCATCAGCCTGAGCCAGCTGAAGGCTGTTCATAAACACGTGTGTGTGTATGTGTGTGTGTGTGTGTGTGTGTGTGTGTGTGTGTGTGTGTGTGTGTGTGTGTGTGTGTGTGTGTGTGTGTGTGTGTGTGTGGGGCTGGTGCACTGTAGCATGAAGAGGACACAATGGAGGGATGGCACTGCCCTTTGGCCTTCACCATAGACCACAGCTCAAGCGTGTGTGTGTGTGTGTCTGTGCATTTGTCTGTGTGTGTCTGTATGTCTCTGTGTATTTGCGTGTCTTTATGTCTCTGTGTGTGAGGATGTGTGTGTGTTTTTATCCATGTGTGTGAGTGTGTTTGTGTGTGTGTGTGTGTGTGTGTGTGTGTGTGTGTGTGTGTGTGTGTGTGTGTGTGTGCATGAATGTATGTCATCAGGGCAGATAAATGGTCCTTGAGCAAACACGGCCATAAAACAGGATGTAAACATATGTTGCCCACGTGCACAAGCTCAGCCATGCTGACACGCACACACACATACACGCACGCACACACACACACAACACGCATACACACATGCGCATACACACTATACGCCACTCCTTTACCAGTGGGGCCTCTCTTGTCGTCTGAGTGGTTGACGATCGTTACATATGGCTGTTGTGCTTTGGCACACACACACACACACACACACACACACACACACACACACACACACACACACACACACACACACACACACACACACACAATACGCTGTTGGCGATATTCACATATGGCTGTTGTGCTTTGGTGGGTGAGTTCTGTGAACACTGAGAACCTGATGAGCATTAGCTCTGTGGGCTTCATTTGTTGTGGTACCCAGTGCACCATGTCACACACACAGACACACACACAGACACACACACACACACACACACACACACACCCCTGTGCTTCTTTAGCTTGCCAGGTCAACAAAACATTTTAAGCGCTGATTGTTTTTAGTCTGGTGTCTTCCTCTGTCTAGTTCAGGGGGGTTTGTGGATGGTGCGTTTATTGTCGAGGTGACAAATGTCCTTCTTCAGGGAAAAAAAATCACCAGACCATTGTCACCAGATGTTGCAGTGCTGGATGTTGTACAGACCTGCATCAGTGACAAAAAAACGATTACAGAATCAATCGAATGCAGCATGTGGCTTATATGCAGACTTTAATGAGCATTGATTTGCTGTCCAATCAGAGTGTACAACAACATTGGAGCCATTTCAGTTCTTTTGATGTACACAACAAGCTCTGGAACACCCTAGCAGACACAACTTTAGTCTCTCCCTCTCCCTCTCCCTCTCTCTCTCTCTCTCTCTCTCTCTCTCTCTCTCTCTCTCATATTTGTTAAGGGGCACTTGTCACCTGGACTGTAAATAGGTCATTACTGAGTGCAAGTTACACCACCAAATATGGTCATTATTATGTTTGTGAAAACATAAAAAACTGATAATTACAGATGAGATGCAGGGTATAAAAGATAGTGTTGACCAGCGTTGGTCTGGTGTTTTGTACCTCAGCCTCTGACTCTCTGGCTCTGTCTGTGTCCTTCTCTCCAGAACATTGACATCACCAACTTCAGCAGCAGCTGGAACGATGGCCTGGCGTTCTGTGCAGTGCTCCACACGTACCTCCCAGCACACATCCCATACCAGGACCTCACTAGCCAGGACAAGGTCCAGTATACGCACACACACACACGCACACCAGGACCTCACTAGCCAGGACAAGGTCCAGTATACACATGCACACACACACACGCACACACACACACAAGCTCCAGTATACGCTCGCACCACACTCAACAGTGCACGCATGCGCGCACACACACACACACACACACACACACATATATCATCACGTACACACACATGCACACACACTCACCCACACATACAGACATACACACACAGGCATACACACACACAACGTAAAACATACAGAAAAACAAACCTCTTATGGAAATACACTCAACATCATGCTCCAGCATAGTTCACCAGTATTGAGTGTCTTCTGCTTGATCCACAGAGGAGGAACTTCACCCTGGCCTTCCAGGCAGCCGAGAGCGTGGGGATCAAGTCCACACTGGTTAGTGTTCAGCCCCGGCCTAACCCCTCTTTGTAAATACCGCATGACGATTGCCATCTGTCACTATTAAGCACATGTTTAGGTGCCTGTCTAGTGTGCTGTAGGAGCAGGAGAGGGAATGGGAGCGGGAGAGGGATGAGACTTTATTTGGGTAGGGGAGAGGTGCAAGTGTGTCGTGAGGAGAGTCGTTCGCGTGTCTCCCAAATCAAACCTGTGGAGGGGCCATGGCCTTAAAAGCCCATGCGATCACACACACTAAGGGTGGAGGGGGGGGTGGGGGGGGCTGTGTTGTGCTTGGCGTCAGGGAGACAGGACCAGCATGGACGCCCCTGCTCTTTGTTGCAGTGACACGCCATTGTGACACGCCATTGTTCTTTACTCACGCCCTCCTGCTGCTCTTTCACTTCCTCACTCTATCCCTCCATCTACCCATCCATTTTCTCTTTCTCTATCCGATATGTTCATTTGTTTCTGTGTACATATGTGCTGTTCTTTCTTTTCTACTCTGACTCTGTCGTTTCCTCTGTCTGTCTCTTTCCCTCTGTCTGTCTGTCTCTCTCCCTCTCTCTCTTCCTCTCTCTCTGTCTCTCTCTCTCTCTCTCTCTCTCTCTCCCTCCCTCCCTCCCTCTCTCTCTCTCTCTCTCTCTCTCTCTCTCCCTCTATCTCTCAGGACATTGGTGAGATGGTGCACACAGAGAGGCCGGACTGGCAGAGTGTGATGACGTACGTCACCGCCATCTACAAGTACTTTGAGACCTGAAGATCACTCCCTATCCCCACCCCCACCCCCGACACGCGACACCCCCACCTCTGCCTTATTCAGACCCCTGAAGATGGTCCACGGTTAGGCACATTCTCCCAGATGAGGACCTCTGACAGACAAAAACAAGTAGATTGCGAGAAACGAAAACGACACTAAAACCGCTCAAATCTCCGGCTTCCGAAGAGGGGGTTTCGCTGCGCGAGCAGAGCCTCGCCTCCTCGTTACCTCCTTCCTGCGCCAGCAATGAGCCCTGCACACCCCAGGCTGCATGCACCCCCCCCCACACACACACACACACACACATACACACACACACACACACACACAGACACACACACACACACACACCCCCTCAGCGCCTGACCTCCATCCAGCTCTGCAGGAAGGCAGGCGCTCAGTGCAAGCGCTGCGGTTTCATTTCACCACCACAGAGGCGTGCACGGGCACACCAGTATGTGTGTGTGTGTGTGTGTCTGTGTGAGTGTGTGTTGTCATGTGTGATTGTGTATGCTGTGTGAATATGGCTACATAGGCAGACCAGTATGTGTGTGTGAGCGTGTTTGTGTGAGTGTGTGTTGTCATGTGTGAGCGTGTGTGTGTGTGTGTTGTTGTGTGTGAGTGTGTGTGTGAGTGTGTGTTGTCATGTGTGATTGTATGTGCTGTGTGAATATGGCTACATGAGCACACCAGTATGTGTGTGTGTGTGTGAGTGTGTTTGTGTGAGTGTGTTGTCATGTGTGATTGTATGTGCTGTGTGAATATGGCTACCTGAGCAGACCTTTGTGCTTTTTCTTTTTTTTTTTTCTTTCCATTTCCTGTCTACCTTGGCTGTGTGGTTTGTCATACACCCATCTACCACCACCCTCATCAGCCTCTCCGACCTGTTTTCACTGGTAACACCCCTCCAGTTTGCACAATAAAACAAAAAAAGAAAAACAGAAAGAAAACAGCTGAACCCAACACTGAGGCTCTGGGATTAGAGTTGCAGGCCTCCATGTTGCAGTGCCAATAAGGTGTGGTGCCAGAGGACTGGGAGGGAAGGCATGTTCCCTCTGTGGCTCCATGGTGGTGATCGAGCCTTATCGCCCCCTTCAATTCAGGCCCAACAGTTTGGTAGAACACACTTCTGAAAAATGGCCGAAAAAAAAATAGACTTTTATTTTCTGGCAACATGCTCATTTCTGTTTGACTTTCTTTTTTCCCTATCTAGAGACAGAGAGAAAAAAAGATGGACAGACAGACATTGAAGCTGTCGGTCAGATGCTCCACCCTGTGCCAAATTTAGTTTGCGACGGCTCTGTCGAACTCATTAATACTCTTCACAGAAATGGGTGTTGTGCCCACTGGAACAGTTTTGCCAAGCTTTGTACGTAGACTTACACTCCTAAACATGCATTTAACAAGGAAATACTCTCCATGATCACAGCCACTGTCTTAAGTTATTAATGTATGTATGAAAGTAAACAATTAGTTGCAATTCTGTATATACCAAGCACACTACACAGTGGCTTTGTGCAATGTGTAAGCTATAGTTCAGGTGTTCATCTGAAACACATGCCTTGGGATGGCACACACACTCATTGGACCCAACATGTCTCCCATTTGCCTTCGTCCCGCCACAATGCCTGTCAGTAATCCGTAGAGCAGCTAAGCAACTGCAGCTATCCCTGGCCTATACGCTGCCCACTAGTAGCCATTACCTCAGTGCTGAGCCCCTCTCCTCACAATGTTAATCCTCTACAATAACATGTTGAAGTAATCTGGTCATCTTAACATTGCAACATACGTATGCTATGTAAGCTGATCGTCTTAAACAAGCTCCTTCATCAAGGCATCTTTCTAGCAGTTATGTGAAAGCTATCTGGACTTTAATAAACCAGTACCAAATACTCCACCAGCCAAATGCTTTGGGGGAAATAGAGATTCTGTTTTTTTAAGATCCCTGTTTTACATTCCATTCCATCATCACTTTGGATCCGGTTCTGGGTTTCAAAGCACAAGTAGGCCCGAAGGGAGCCAAAGTGCTCCTCTCTTGTCGTCCTTCTGCCATTTTCTCAGCCTCTGGGCCTTCGCAGGTCATGTATCCCACGGCGAAAGCTAAAGTTCAAAACTAAACTCCAGAACTTACTCAGAGACAAGTGGCACCAGCCTTGAAAAAGGGCTTAACTGTGAACTGTGTTGCTTCACGGCTGAGCTGCTATAGATTGGGGTTGTTTTTGTTTGTTTGTTTTTGTTTTTAGGTAGGCTTGATACACGGTACAGTAGTTGTCCAATCACAGAGCAGCGCTGGGTCACATGTGCTGGTCTGTGTGGGAGGAGCACATTAGGCCCCGCCCTGTGTGGTTGGATGCCTTCCTGTCTACTGCATATCTCTATCAAACATGCCATGAACCCCCCTAACACACACACTTCCTGGGTCCAGCGTCCAGCGTCCAGCGTCAGACAGCCAGACACCATGAGCCACGTAAACATCCTACAGAACAAATAATATCTGTTGTGCCAAACTCAACATTGTCCGAGACGCTTTCACATTTTGAGCTTCATACACTGACCTTAGATGATTGGTGTTCTCTTGGGTGATTGCCTTAAAATATTTCTGGGGTGAAATGGCCACATAGAAGGACCTCTTGTGATTGTTGATGTTGAAGCTGTGCTTGCACGATTATCTACAAGAGGCTTTGAGGGGAGAGTAACCTCGACCCGTCAACCTCAAGCTTAGATTGAGATCATCACACGGTCTTGGCCTGCGGTCTGCCTTGCCTGTTACTGTTACCGCACACAACCAGGAAGCTCAAGGCCAAGAGCATTTGATAACTTTTTTTTGATAGATCGCTTGATATTTATATTACATTATGTATTTAGGCTAGCTAATCACAGTTGTCTGATGTAAATCAAAGCACACCACGTTTTATTTCATTAACAAACATTTTGGGACACGTTGGGCTCGATAACAGATGGCAGACACTTGAAATGCTAACCTACAAAGTGCAGATGAAGTCCGAGCACTATAAGGAGCAACAGACAGATTCAGTGTGTAATGTAGCTGATCTTAATAACAAACAGGCCATCTGATATGAGTGTGATTGGAGCCTGTGGGTTTCTCAGAGTGTCATGCATATTTAAAAAGAAATGTCCTATGGCTCCGTGTGTCAGAGAAAACCTAAGATGTGGATGTGAGGCTTTTGTTGTTTGTTGTTGTTTGTTGAAATGTTTTCTAAAGTCAGAACACTAGTCTGTGGGAAAGGGCAGAGGAGTTCATACAGAATGACAGTTAATTATGTATCAAAGTTAACTCCCCTCTGTTGACACACGTTTTTTAAAAGTTTGCACTTTTTGTAGCGCCATTTACCCTTGCGAAGAATCACCTGACCATCATCATGCAGATTGTTTGTCTCATTTTCAAATAAAACTAATCTACTGTATCTCAATGTGTTGAACTGTTTAACTTCTTCTTTTTCTTGGATACATCCCAAGCCTGGACAGTGTTCAGAGAGTGTATCTGGTAGAATGTAGAATGTCCAGTCCCAGGGAACCAGGGAAAAGAAAAAAAACGTCATCCGAGTTGTAGTGTGAAAGAGTTTCATGGAAAAGAGCCCTGCATCTCTCATCCCTCCTCCTAACACTCTATTTAAATGACTGACACAAGGAAAAGCCTACTGCCTTTTCCTAAACCCTCCCCACTTCAGGTTCGTATAGGTCATCTGAACATTTAGAACATATAGGTCATCCTTTTTGTAAGTCGCTTTGGATAAAAGTGTCTGCTATGTGTAATGTAATGTAATTTAAGATCAGCTGTACAATGTGGAAGCGTGTTACAGCTAAGATTATGATGGCTGTTATCAAATCCTGTTTTCAAGTGCCACGTTTTAAATAAGCACACTACTGTTTGATTTCAGAATTGGTTGGTGGGAATAAGAGTAACCCCTTGAGTACTAATGACACCACACAAACATATTTAAGTGACAGCAGGGAGGGATTTAGAGTATATGATCAAGGTGGAGTAGTTCCCAACAGGGGCGAATCTAGACCATTTTTAGGGGTGCCAAGGCACCCTCGTGAAACTGCTCGGCACCCCCTGGCTTAGTGCAAAATGAATAATATATTATATATAATAATAGTGTTGTGTGATAAGCACTGGGGGCCGGGCACCCCTAAAGACCAGATGCTAAAATCGCCCCTGGTTCCCATTAAAGGTCTGAAACTCTACAGGGGTGTTTTGGGCGAAGGGTGAAGTGATTGTTTCTCATAATGTATATTTAGCACATTTTAGAGGAATGCCCCGTCACCACAGATAAAATAGTTATTGGTTATTAGTTGTTATTTTTCCACGACATATGTTTCCCTTTCAGGTATGCCCATGAGCCTGCAATCTGCTTCTGCGTTCTGTCTGAGAATGTTCCCGAATAACAAGCGAGCACTGAAATGGCCTTTGACTCTCATTAACACCAGAGGAAATAGTGGTAGGCCTTATCACCACTGTGTAAATGCAGAGCTCTAAATATGAGTAACAAACGGTTATGTGCAAGTAACATCAAAGTTTGAAGTGCTAAGGTGAAAATGTACCTTAAAAAGAGCTTCAGATACAGTGGGAAAAACAAGTATTTGATCCCTTACTGATTTTGTTGGTTTGGCCACTAATAAAGACTCGATCAGTCTGTAATATTAATGGTAGGTGTAGTCTAACATGCTGAGACAGAATATCACAAAGAAAATCAAGAAACCGACTTTAAAGAATTTGTATTAATTGATTTGCATTTTATTGAGGCATGTTAGACTACACCTGCTACACCTACCATTAATATTACAGACTGATCGAGTCTTTATTATTGGCCAAACCAACAAAATCAGTAAGGGATCAAATACTTGTTTTCCCCACTGTATACTGTATCTAGCACAGCTTCCCTTGTTCAACCGGCTTGTTTTGAATAAAACCCCATGTCCAGTGCTCATTTGCTTTTCACAAAGTGCATTGACCATTTCCTGTTTTAATGTTACTTCCAGTTTTTTCAGTTAGGAAAATTACTGATCACTGGGTAGATAGCAGGGCAACGATGAAGCTCAACAAAGGCCTTGACTGACGCTTGCAGGTGGATTACAGTTTGGGACAGAGGTGCAGTTTGTTCTGACATGCATACAAGCATACTCTTTGATGGTGTGCATGTCCAGTTTGAAGATGTCAACTGAAGTCTCTTTGTTTGCAGGGTTTACTTTTTTCCATTTTGTCACCACCCCCCTTTCACATTACTTCTCACTATGTATTACTTCTCTTTATAACACATGATAGACTCTGCATATGATTGCAATCTGAAGTGCATCCTCTAAAACATTTAAGGACTTGGTGGTCCTGAATGTTAGTGAGGCATGTAGACACGTATGTGAAGTGATCCAGGTATACCAACTATCAGTGCATTGGAGTCTTAATATACCTACAGAAGTTGATGATCACTGATCGATGTTTAGTTGGCAAGCAACAGTAACATCCCATTAAATTGTATGTCTTCAGTGTAGTCTGTGTGATGAAGAACAGGGGTGGGTGCGGTGTGGCACAGTGAAGTTGGGACGAGATTGTCCAAAAATGTCACTATTTGAAGCTCAGAGTGTATTTCTTTAAGCCAGCCACTTAACCAGTCAGTCATTTCAAACAAGCCCAACCTCACTGAGCGTAACACACCTGATGGCCAACCTGATGATGCCTAGTGCAAGTTCAGGTTACGTCACCATTAGACCCACCAGAACTCTATGGTAAGCATATGGTAAGCATGTGATAACTGCTATCCATTTTTATATTGCTCTTGCCATCCTTAATAGAAAGAAAGGATAGGGGGGGGGTTGATGCAGTGGGTTTACATTGGCTCAAAACATGTGTCCAGAGCCTTGAGCTAATTTCCAAGTTCATCAGAAGTAAACACAGGACCGATGCAAAGCCAACTGAATGTGTTCAGCATATGACAGACCTACATGTAAATAAAACTTGAGGTATTCCAGACAATGGGCAGCCATAAGTAAATATATTACATATTATATTTATAAATGTAAGTGATGCAGTGTTGGTCTGCACTGTTTTTTTCTGGCTTTAACAAAGTTTATAAAATTATAATGAAGTTTGTTGCTGCTTCGACGGAAAACTGCTACTTTTTTATGACCAATTCCACTATAGCCTACAGCATACAATAAACAATGATGTCCTTATATTGTCATTCCATAAATACATTTGAAATGATGCGAGTCTAGACATCTTTGTCACAGATTCAGTGTCGATTTAAAACAGGTGTTTCTAGGGTATACACTATGCAGTCACGGCCAAAAAAAAAAAAACGTTGTAGCTTTCGTGTACAGTTTGGTTAAGCCAGAAGGGGATATCCAGTGCAAGTATCTATTCTAAACCACACAACTGTGTGCTGGAGCCACAACTCGGAAAATCTGAATCTTTGATAAGGTACTACAATGCAGGCGCCTCGTTTACCACGTGCGCGCACAAGACGCAGGCGCTACCGCACGCGGTGGAAGCACAGAAAACACGCCGACGCACAGCTCAAGCGTGGTGAGCAGGGGGGTGTTGTTTTTCCTCTGTGATCATTTTAAAACCATTTCTAATTCGTATGATGCTTCAGGGTGGTCTAACTAAACGTTTCCACTTTAACATCATGCATTAAAGGCTTTGTACATTTCTTTGCTGGATATTCCTTTTTGACTGATACAGTTTCGGTGGAGCCTACTTTGAGATAACCAGTGGGACATCGTCATGACTCCACAAGTTTGTTCTATCTTAGTAAGTATTCATTTTCTATCAACTTGTGATTGATGTCTACTGCTGTGGACTTTGGTGCTGGTTACAACAAGCCGGAACGATCACCACTTTTTGACACTTATTTTTTTGTAATGGGGCGAAGGTTGTGACAGACCTGTCGATTTTCTGGGTTTCAGAACACTTCACCATAAACGGTGAACAGTCTTCGAAACAGTCTGTTATTTGTTATCCTAGTCAACCAATTAGGTCTACTTTGCATTCCATATTGTATGAACAAAGTGTGACACAATCAACTTCACTTGCTTAAATAGACTTTCTGATTTTTCGATTCCGCCGTGTGTTGATACACCATCCATTCCCCCTTAATGTAATGTTCTTATACCACAGGATAACTGTACCTAATGTGAGATAGCCTGTCATGTCCATAGCAGTTCTACCGACTTCTCGGACCCGCCTGTTTCCATACACTCACGTACAGGTTAAGTAGCTACACTGGCCTGGAGGGAGAGAGAGAAAAAAAACTTTATGGGATTGTTAACTTAGTTGTTTTTGGCTTCAGTTTGGAACTTGGGCATTCAGCTCAAATTCTTTCAGCAGCGACAAACTATTTTTATGTGCCGCTGCTGTTTTTGATTGACGGCCCTCTGATAGCGCTGGACCCATAGCCGTGCTTTGGGTTTATCGTAGTCCACAGGGACTCCTGAAGTCCGCAGAGCCTGATAACCGCACGCACTTCCAACACAGACTCGCAGGATAATCACAATACCATTCCCATCCGTCTCCGTCCTTGTCTCTGTTATAGAGCTGAATGTGGTCCTCCTCTGGCTCCTCAGATGTAGCCTGTGTACTCATGTACTGGGCAGCTGGCATCTATTCGGCTGCAGCAAGCACCCTCTGAATAGAACTAGCCCTGCTTGGATGTATTTTCGGGTGCTAGGCGATAATTTAGGTGGCGCGAAACGTGCAAGAACTGCTGTGTGGTTGTAGGTAAAAAAAAATCTAGTTATTCGTCCAGCAGCTTCCTGTTTCATTTGACATTGTTAGGGTCTATGTACAACATATCCATACAAAGACAGGATATTTGCCTCCAACAAATCATTTTTGGCTTACTTTCTTCACTATTGTTTTAGTAACTGACAAGACCTGAAAATTGATGGGATTCATTAAACTGTGAGATATTACAGTCTTATAACAGTGGAATCACACTGAACTACAAAGTAAATTCCCCAAAACCATCACAAAGCAAGGGAGTACAGCAAAAACAACTTATATAATAAATATGGAAAAACACAGTGCGTGGACTCTGCAATCCAGAATGGAAAAACACACAGTGCTTACATCAGTGAAAGGCTTTTAAATGTAAGGTTAAGTTGAAGAGGTTTAAGCTAAAGGGGTTACCTCAGGACAGAAAAGCTAATAAACAACCTGTGACTGACCCACTAAAAGCTCCTTGACAAGTCTCGGCAGATCAGCGAATCAATAATCAGCTCTTCCTTGTTTTGTTTGGGCCGGCGGTTGGATTGATTGAGAGTGGGCCAGTGGCTGGCTGTCAGGCTTTGTGTGTGTGACTCAGGGCCCAATAGGACATGTCTCTGGTGAGCCTGAACAGGCCTCTCCTCTCTGCTGATAACACAGATCATCAGGTACCCCTGCCGGGAACCTGGAGATTACCTGGGAGGAATTCCGTCCGTCTCCCTTTTTCTCTGTGTGTTTTACTCACACAGACACAGACATACACACACACACACACACACACACACACACACACACACACACACACACAGACACAGAGAGAGAGAGAGAGAGAGAATCGCACACACACAAAAACACATACACAGAGACAGAGAGATTGACAGAGAGAGAGAGAATCTCACACACAAAAACACACATACACATTTATATACACAAACAGCCTCGCACAGAGATGCCACACATCTTATCACACGCCACAGAGAAGTCCCCGAGGGCCGGCGTTTGAAGATATCCAGACGGGCCCTGTGTGGTGTGGTGGCAGCGTGAGTGAAGCCAAAGCCAAAGGGAGAATGGCGGCCTTGTTCTTGTTTGCGGCTGATAGATGGCTAATTTGTTGAGGTATGTTTTGTGAACTGTGGCTGCCAAAGTCTCTGGGCTACACAAAACAAACTGCCTGCCTGTCTGCCTGCCTGCCTGCCTGCCTGCCTGCCTGCCTGCCTGAGCCAGGGCCAGGGGCTGTGAGCAGAAATGCTGAGTGGAGGGAGAAACAGACGGAGAGATAGGGAGGGAGAGAGGGAGAGAGGGAGAGGGAGGGAGGAAAAGGGGAGAGCAAGAGAGAGTGAGAGGGAGAGAGAGAGAGAGATAGGGATGGAGAGAGGGGGGGGGGAGGGAGAGAGAGAAAGAGAGAGAGAGAGAATGAAACTAAACAAATAAACAGTTTGACTGTGTAGTGTAGTAACATGTCTGCTCAGGGATCATCAGATGTATTCAGTTCATTCGACTCCTCGTGGTTTACCTACCTTTGTCAGAATCACAATCACAATCAGCTTTATTGGCCAAGTATGTAAGCATTACATACAAGGGATTTGTTTCCGACTGATGGTGTTTTCATGCCTAATAAACACAGTAACAACAGGATAAATACATTAAACAAAAGCTTATTCATAAACAAAACACAAGATACAAGGATGGTTTATTGGCACATGCATAGACACACTGGGTGGAGTAGGACATGCAGTGAAATTGGTGATATACACAGGTTATACACAACTGGGACAATTTACATAAAGTGCGACACGAAAGGAAAACAGCAGTGTGTGGTTTAGCCACGTATGAGTAAGACAGTACTCATG
>CM059273.1:1366578-1389078 GCA_030347295.1 Setipinna tenuifilis | reverse complement strand
ACAGAGAAACGGTATCCGCTCCCCAGAGACTCGTTAGGAAGCTGTTAGTCATGCACTATGATGCATTCACACTTCTTTTTAACACTGGCTTTACAGAAACCAGGGGATATAAACTTTGGAGGACTTATCGACTTTGGATTGTCGGTGTCTTTGCACTTGTTGTCGATGGGTTTGACTGACCATTCTATGTAAGCATGTTTACTGTATATCACAGTCCCTGGCAGCATTTTGTTTAGGTGTTGATTATATGTGACCAAATATACCATTTCAACCATGACAGCTGCTCAGTCCTTCAATAACGTTGATATCATGATGCAATATATGCCACTACCATGAAGCCATTACCGTGAGTCATTAAGAAATGCACCTTATGAGAAGCAGATGAAATGGGTCTCTTGTGCTTTTTTACAGTAGATAACTAAAAGTAGACATGAAGGGAAGTCAACAACAAGACTTCACAAACATTTCGGTGACATTTGTGCCTTGAAAGCCTTGAAAAAATCTGCATTAGAGACAGAGATCTGCATCCAAATACAGTAGGAGATGTCAGCTAGACACTACAGCTGCTGCCAGCACTGTGCAACAACCTTCAACAGAAATGAACAGATATTATTAATTACCCAATGTGTCACATTAAACTTAATCAGGAAGACATTTGGCAACGAGGCTAATGTTTAGGTGCTTTTATATCATATTATCATATTGGATTATTTCGGAGAAGTCGGATAGAAGTGTTACAGTGTAATACCATTAACTTATGTCATCTTCGTTTTGTATGACTGTATTTCAGAGTGCACAAACACATCCTGGCCATAATTAAACTAAGCCATTTAGTCTATGAAATAATATCCTGATTCGGCCAGAATCATTACTTATGCGAGCATATAAAGATAGGGCAATCCAGTAAAACATGATTAAAGATTGTGGTTCATGTTTCAGACTGGTGACACACAGAACTGCAGAGTCACTTCCTGTAACTGAGCTCAGAACAGGTCAGCAACAACTCCATGGTCATGGCGAAATTTGTTGATGACAATAATTAATAGAGACTCTAGTGCAACAACATGCATTCCCAAAAGTGCAATTTAGTTTGCATGTGTTTATTCAGTTTGCAAAATAATAATAGGACAAACTTGTGCTGCTAAATGATAGATAGCTTGGTCTTGGTTGGGTCTTGTTTGTACACTTGAGCTGGTGTGCAAGCATTCCATTTACATGGAGTGAGTATCACTCTTGGTTGTGGAGCACTTGCATATGTACTGCATTGCATATGTATTTCATAGCAGGGAACAATGCTTTTGTTGTTTTGCTGCTTACACACACACACACACATACACACACACACACACACACACACACACACACACATACACACACATACACACACACACATACACACACACAAGCACAAACACACACACACACCACAGCTCACATCACCCCACACCATCCCTCTTACTGTGTTGACAGAGTTGCTGCTGACGCCAGTGCCTGGGCCTAATGCAATGGAAATCAAACGAGGGGGGCATTTGATGATGTCTTTTATAGAGCCATTACACCCTCCCCTTGCTCATTAAATGCGGCTTTGCTGGAAAAACGGCATGAAGCACAACAGCGCTAAAGTGGGTCCGTGGCCTCAGCGGCAGTCTCGTGTCAGGGCAGCGGAGGGGTGGAGATGGAGAGAGAGGGAAGGATGAAGGGGCTTTGGTAGAGAGAAAGAGGGAGAGAGAAAGAGAGAGAGAGAGAGAGATAGGGGGAGATGGAGGGAAGGAGGGGGAGAGAGAGAGGGAAGGATGAAGGGGCTTTGGTAGAGAGAGAGAGAGAGAAATAAAGGGGGTGGGCAGGGGCAGGGTAGGGTGGGCATTACTATTCTTCCTCTTGAGACTGGGCATACTGCATGCCAAACATCCTGCTGGACAGGGAGGGAGAGGGGCATACGTGAGGGAAAGCACCCCAGTGTGGGGCTGATTCCTATGGAATGGGTTTATGTTCTGTAGCAGGCCTGGATTAATGACATGTTTACATGGACCTCGGTAGGCAGGCATAGTTCACCAAGCTGCATTGGCTGGATTGAGTGCATCTCAGTGGAGAGGTGAACAGCTATGACCCTCACACATCACCACTGCGTAACTCCAAAATAAGCTTTAAACAGCCTTACACTATCACATTCCCTATTTCCCCTGTGTGTGTACATCTGCATAATATATTCATTAAGCAAATGTGTCACTTACTTCAGTGGGGTTGCATCAGAGTGGAGCGTTCAACTGCATGTAAATGAAGAGTTATTGAGGTTAATGTTTAACCACATGCTGCATTTTCTTTTGTTCTTTTAAAACCTATTGTTCTGTGTATTTTGTGTGAATAAGGCCTTTTTTTCAGCTCACTGCACAGATCCACACTATGATTTCCCCCCAAACAACTTCCTTAAATGACAGCAGCTCTGGAGGACTGTGTTTGATTTGGCCACTGATTACCCACGATCACTGGAGGTAATGTTTGGTTACACTCTCTGGTGTGTGTGTGTGTGTGCACACTTCCACATGCGTGCGTATGCATCAGTGTATGCTTGCAGTGTGTGTGTGTGTGTGTGTGTGTGTGTGTGCCTGTGTGTAAGTGAGAGAGAGAGAGAGTATTGATGTGTGTATTTGGTGACAGACTCTGGTTGCCAAGTTCAATAAGGAAACGGTTCAGGTGATGATAGTATTGATAAGGAGCAAAGAGGAGCATGCTGCCCTTCACTGAAAATATGTTTCTGTTCTTCTCTACGGTGAGGCGATCCAAAGCTCATCTAGTGGTGAAGTGATCGCCAAATCATTTTGACCAGAAAATTTATTTTTGCTTACTTTTTCAATGAGTGATATGACCCTGTGTATAACATGATACTGGAGACTCTTAATTCCAACACAGTACAAACAAGCACATCCAGTAGTGACTAGCCTTACACCCCAGAAAGATTTAATGAACGAGCTCTCTTTGATGTCTCTCCAAAGAAACTACAGTTGTAAAGAAAGGGAGCAGTGCAGTTTGTCTCGCTGTGCTGTCAGTGTGTATGTGTGTGTGTGTGGACTGGGATGCTGTGGAAACTTCAGTGCGTGAGAACAGAATGGTCGGCGATGACATTAATCGTGGGTCGGCTGACGGGCTCGTTGGCGACTGTAAAATGAGTTTTGCCTTCGTGACACAGCGGACTGAGTTAGGGGACAATCTCAGCTGTCACTTCCGATGGTCTGTACGACACGCCATGCACACACACAGACACAGACACATACACACACACACAGACACACACACACACACACACAGGCACACACACACAGACATGCACGCACACACACACACACACAGGCACACACACACAGACATGCACACACACACACACACACACACACACACACACACACACACACAGACACACACACACACACAGACACACACACATACACACACACACACACACACACAAAGCGGGCTGAGTTAGGGGGCAATCTCAGCTGTCACCTCTGCTGGTCTGTCTCTGTGATCTGCGGTCTGTCTGTGCCATCACACACGCGCACACACACACACACACACACACACACACACACACGTCTCTGTGATCTGCGGTCTGTCTGTGCCATCACACACACACACACACACACACACACACACACACACACACACACGTCTCTGTGATCTGCGGTCTGTCTGTGCCATCAGACAGCTGAACTGGTGACCCAGCAGCATCCTGCTACAGCTGGCTTCCCTGGAGGTCCAGCGTGTCTAAAGCTCTGCAGATCAGCATCCAGATCACGCTCCAACCATCCACCTTTCAAACACACAACCACAAACACACACACTCACTCACGCACACACACACACACACACACACACACACACTCACAGTGGTGTTCAGGTGTCCTCAAGCTCTGCAGACCATTCAAACACACACACACACACACTCATGCACGCACGCACACACACACACACTCATGCACGCACGCGCACACACACTCACTCACACACACTCACAGTGGTGTTCAGGTGTCCTCAACACAAATCCCCCTCCAGCACCCTCCCCAGCCCCCCGCCCAACGCCACCCCATGGGTGCAGAGTCCCCTTAGGGCCACAGTGGCACGCATGAGAACTACTGACGTTTGAACTCAATCTGCCATCTGAACCACAGAGTTAGCTCGGCCAGACCTCCCACATGTGTGGGAAAGGCCTGACACACTAGCAATGCCACATCGCCTTCTTCCCGTGGACCCCAGGGCTCTATGTTTCGATAGCGTGTTCTCAGGACACGATGTGCTATTACATCCTTTGACCTTACAGACCTTTGCATCGTTTACAGATGAGAGCAGCACAAGGTCTGATAACCTCCTACTTCTCCCACTGCTGCCCCCCTCCCCCAAAAAAACTCTCCCAACATCCACTAGAGATGTGATATTAGGCTTGATGTGTTCGGCACAGATGTGACATCTCCACTAGAGATGTTGGGAGAGTTTTTTTTTGAGGGGAGGGGGGGGGGGCAGTGGGAGTACTAGGAGACACAGCCCTGTGTTGCTCTGATCTTTAAACGATGCAAAGGTCTCCTCAACAAACCTTAAATGGCCCCCGCATTGTCCCCCAGAGACGCAGGATTTATGTCCCCTTGTCTGCCCGTGACGCCAGACTTCTGTTTCATTTCTCAGAAGTAAACACACCCCTGGCTCTTATAGACTATACAATTGAATAATGAAGGCATCACGTTAGCAGCAGTGGAAAAACTACCTCTGTTCCGCGAAGGACAATTGTTTTCCTGGAGTGGACAGAGAAAAGGAAAAGGTGTATTTGAACCATATTGTTACTTCTTGTAAATCCATATCCATGTTTGTGTTTGTCCAAACTGATTTAAGATGTGCAAAAAGGTTGGGCCTCCCATGTCTTCACCTTCACAGAGAGAGCTATTTCTTTGATCAGCAATCTCAATGCTATTGTTAAGTATAGGAATGATATTCAGCAGAGCAGGCCATTGCACTGTCACAAGAATAATCTAATCTTATATTCTTTTATATATCTTATATACTTTTATATACAAGTATAAAACGATGTAGGATAACGGATTGTTTTGATATTAAATGATGGAGGGTCATGATTGACAGAGTGTGTTTTTTCCACTAATTTTTTTTGAATGATGATATACAAAACACTGCATGACTGCAGCCCCACATGGCAGATTCGCAGTGCAGGCCTTGTGGCTCTGTGTGTGTATACCAGGCCTGTGTCTCTGTGTGGGTATATAGACCTGTGTCTCTGTGTGGGTATATAGACCTGTGTCTCTGTGTGGGTATATAGACCTTGTGTCTCTGTGTGGGTATATAGACCTTGTGTCTCTGTGTGGGTATACTAGACCTGTGTCTCTGTGTGGGTATACCAGAGGGTCTGGCTGTGCTGTATTGAGAAGCGTTTTCTTCCAGGAGGTGTAGACTCTGCTGAAGTTTAAAACGATTGGATCTGCCTTTTCCCAATTGCTAATGTCTGGTCCTGACATATGCAATTAGTCTGGCTATAAGCCTGCCTACACACTACAATTCAAATGTAGCACACAAAGTCAATGTTAGCGCTCAGAAACACTCCCTCTGTTCACTGATTGGTTAGGCAAGATTCTGCCTGAGAAAACCATGGTTAGGCAAAATTCTGCCTAAGAAAACCATGTCAATGGAACCTCAGCCAGACCCTCTGCACAAAATTAAAATGAAGTATGAGAAGCTGGTTTACCAGACTAGCCTCAACAGCCATAACCACAACATTTATGGCACGTTGAGTCCTCACAAGGTCAAGTACATTTATTTTCCTTTCATTGTATCATGAAGAAAATAGATTTGATTTATAGAAACTCAGAAAGGGTTGTATGAAAATATAGGTGACATCAAATAGGACTCATTGTATTCATTCTTAGTGCTTTTCAATAGGCAAGTGTCCCCAGAGAGGTCAAATAGATTGGGGATTGTTTCTGTTGCATTGTTCATTGTAGATTTATTTAGGTTTTGTGGTTTTCAAAACCTCTGAAGTTTATTCTTATCAGCAGAACTACTTTTCGAGATCTAATTTATAGCTTCAGAACATCTAGTCCCATTGTTTTCTAACCACAACAACCCTGTTTCACACCCTCAATGTAAAGCCACCAGTTCAACCTATTGCTGCCGGCAACGTCTTCATTCAAGACAACACTCTTTTCTTAGACGAGGAAAAAAAGACTTCCTGCTCATTCACTTACTTTATGTGACCGTCAGTGTGCTTAGTCTGTCTCTTTGGCAAATGGCCTACATTCTCCATTGTTATTTACTCGCTTGTCTTTCTTTTCGCCTATTTGCCAAGACTGTTCGACAGAATGAAGAGAAACACCTCCATTGGCTCTGTATATTTGCTCTACAGTTTGATCAATAATCTCGCTGTGTGACAACTGAGCCTTTACATCAGTTTCACTGCCTTTAGAAATCCTGTATAGGACAAAAAAGAGTCATCTTTCAAGAGTTGTTCAAAATACATGTAAATCACGTTGCTTATATACCAGTTTTTTATTTACACACATTTTAACCCTGTTTTTTGTGCTTAGTGCTTTTGTCTTCTTCAGCAATGACAGGGCCAAAAAAGCCTATGTGTGAGAATAGCAGGGATAGCTTATCTCTTTTGATTTCCTCTTTGGATCAGCCCCTTTAAAAACAACTGGTAGCTGCCCAATTCTTACTTGGTGACCGTGATAAAAGCGTGTCATTCCCAGTATGACCTCAGCCACTACGAACTTTTCCTCACGTAGACACTATGCTACAGTCTCCTCTCTGTCTCACACGCTCACTGACACACACACACACACACACGCTCACTGACACACACACACACACACACACACACACACACACACACACCATCACTACCAGTACCGAATAACATGAACAGCTTTGTATCTTGTCACAAGGATTTCAAATCCAGCATACTGTCTATAATCTAAACAAATGTATGTAATTTACAAACATTCCTGTGCTGAATTTCTGTACCACAATGACCATCATAACCTTCACTTATTTTACACTTAAGTGGTTAATTCATATTTCATACAATCTCCTCAGAAACAGCATTGACGTTGCTTTCTAGGTCTTTGGCCTTCCCCGATTGAACCACATGTGTGTCTCAAATAAAACTCCACACTGCCCTCTACTGGTGTAGAGAAAGTAAGTCATGCCTACAACAACATATTTTAAAACATCCAAACACAGTATTCATGATATAATATGACAATTATCATGTCAACAATGCACAATATACTTGTAACTGCTTGAAGTTAAAAACAATTAACATGTATTAACATCACTAAGGAGTTTCCAACGCCTTGTGGCATCTACCATGCTGATCTTTAAAATCTTTTCTTTTCTTCCCTTATCATTCTCTTTATTCACCACTTTCTGTGCATTATAAACCATTTCCCACCAATGCTGCTTACAGATAATATTATTACAACCACAACCAAAAATTACATACGCAGGCGAGACCTGTTCCCCTCCTATAACAATTCTTCATCTGTGGAATGCAGCAGAGCGGAATGGAAAAACGCTTCTAGCTCTGCAGTTTGTCTTACCTACTCCTGTTGTAAAAAGCCATTGTTTACAGCTGCTCATTCTCAAAAAGATTTTATGCACAAAGTTCTCCTCGGTGTTAAAACCAATTGCCGCAATATAACAAATGTCACCTCTAAAACTATTCTATTCAGAATTCTATAATTCCATTCTGTTCACCATTAGTTTTGCCAGACACACACACACACACAAAAATCTGGGTTGCTTTGGTTCTTATTCACCCAATCGATGATTGTGTTTATTTTGTTTCAGAGTACAACCATAGACTGTATATAAGAACAGCGTAGCCTAGTCTTACTCCACTCCAAAAGGTGGCGCTACACCAGGTGTTGCGCAGCGTGACAACCCTTTAAAAGCAGGAAGATAAACTACAGAACTGCATTGTGGGTAGTCAGCGGGAACAATTAGCAGCACATTGTAACAGGAGAAAGGAATAACGTTTGTGCTTCAAGGAAAAGGTGAGTGTAAATACATGGTTAAGCGCTGATTAAGTTGTCTAGAATTGAGTTGTATTCAAAGATATGCCGAACTAGGTCGATTGTAGTGGTTTTGTTAGCTTGATTTCATCAACCTACATCTATAACGCTAGCTGGGTAAGGTGTGCAGGGTACCTTATTTGCCAATAGTGTAATTGAGTAGGTAAGGTAAAACTGTTTACATATTTATGTAAAGTTTTAACAAAACATTTAAGCTGGAGACGGTGTAAGCATCTGGCGCATGAGTAACTTGAGTTTAGGTTGTTCTTGATAATATCCAACAACATGGCTGCCAGCATGATGTACGTATGGCTTACGAATTGCGTTCTACCGGTAGTCTCACTTCTCTTCCTCGACTTGCAGAAGTTGTGTCCGCAATTCCCTGAAAAAAAATGTCGATCGGTGTACCTATCAAAGTTCTGCATGAAGCAGAGGGCCACATCGTTACTTGTGAGACCAACAGCGGAGAAGTGTACAGAGGGAAGTTGGTCGAAGCGGAGGACAACATGAACTGCCAGGTAATGTTCAATATTTAAATCCAGATGAGCCTTTGTTTTGTTTGTTTATTCAACGTTGAACCCCGAATGATGTTTACCACACGTATTAAGTTGACTTAATAATGATGAATATGCGTTTTATTATTTCCAATTTAACTTTAACTTTTCACTTTTCTGTGGTTGTATGATTATGTTCTAGTACATATTCACATACACTTTGCATTTGTATTGAAACCTATTAATCTCAGGGATGATCCAAAAGTCATTCGTGTTATGCTGTTTTAAAATGTATATGAATTCATGGGTGTACATGCATGTCGTTGTTCCTTAGATGTCCAACCTCACCGTGACGTATAGAGATGGCCGAGTGTCTCAGCTGGAACAGGTCTACATTCGCGGCAGCAAGATCCGGTTCCTCATCCTACCGGACATGCTGAAGAACGCGCCTATGCTGAAGAGCATGAAGAACAAGAACCAGGCGGCGGGAGCCGGCAGAGGGAAAGCGGCCATCCTCAAAGCACAAGGTGGGGCAACATGTCTTTGCATTAAACTCCTTTTATTTTTTAACATGTACATTTGGTGCCCATTTAACTGAAGTGGTGTTTATAAAAGTAGAGGAATACAACAGGTGTTCAGGGGGGGTTGTACTGTGACTGGTTTACTGGTAAGATGTCCACAGCAGCACTGCATAGGTACACAGTTGTGGCCAGCTATGTGTCAGTCAGTAGTGCTTTGTCCCACAAGCATTTGATGGTATTGAATTGATGCATGTAAAAGCCATGAGTGGCAAGGCAACACCGACCAACCAGTTTTTTGGGGGATGTGTTTAGATGCCTAGTTTAGTAACAACCCCAACGAAGCAGAGCTACAGGACCCTTCTATTGCTTTATGCTTTAAGTTAACTTATTGAGGTTTGTCAAACGATGTGCTTGAAATAACAGCCATAGATGTCATTTGAAAACGGAAAGCTTAAAATACAAATGGGAATTCTTTTGACCTCAGTACTGGGGTGATGAGTTGCGTTGATATTGACTTTGCATGTTATGGCCTGTGGTCCCATAAAGTTATAAGTCTGTAGTAATGTAAGTTCTGATGCTTATTCTGTTTTTGTTTTCTTCTGCAGTGGCTGCCAGGGGTCGCGGAAGAGGAGGTGGTGGCAGAGGAAATATCTTCCAGAAGAGGCGATAATTACACTTTTCCACATTTATTTTTTAAACTTCATTTTATTTTCATGTTCTTGATTGCGTAAGGACATGTGGCCTCCTATTTTTGTCTTATTTTTAGTCACTTGAGTGACTTCTCTGATTTTTCTAGGCATCTTGTTTCTTTGGTCATGTCAGTTATTTGTATTAAACATCAAGTCCGTATAAAAGCTGTGCAGTGACTAGTGTCTTTTTTTCCTCTTTCTTCAGTGCAGCTTGATGACCACATTTAACCATTTATGTTGGGAAGCTAATGAATTACTGTAAAAAAGAAAGGTATCTGATCAGTATATAAGGTCTGAATGCAGATGTTCTGCCCAAAATTAATATTTAGTAATGCTACAACAAATGACTGACAACTGAGCTGTTGATTGTAATTAACCGTTTGGTGTATGGAATGTCAAAATTGTCAAAGCAGACCAAAGAAAACAAAATATTTAGATTTTCAGATAACTTTGATTTTCACTGGTAAATGAGGAAGCTAGCTCCTGGTGTGGTTGTGTAGGGAGACATGGTGGGAAATTGATACTGAATGAATAAAGGCAAAGTACAAAGACTAGAAGGTACTGCAGTCATGTTTTAGTTTCAACATCAGGTGAATGTATGGTATGCTTGTGTTAATTTGTCTTGAAATGGGGTCTCTGTCAAGGATAGTGCTAACTTGTAACAGCCGAATCTAACCAACAACAAAACCTCAACAAAACCCATGCTCCTGTCCTAAGACATCTGTACTGGAATTAGATGTGATTGCAACTATTTATAAATGCAAGGAATGTGTGTCTTGTGTGTCACCTTGTTCCACGCACAACTCTCGAACCGTTTGTTCCACTGGGCACCATAGCCACTCCCCCTCTCACAACACGGCTGCATCAGGGCTCTGCACTAGTTTTTTCTCAAATTCAGTATACAGTAAAGATCAAACTACTGTCTGACCATCACATTGCTTAAAAAACAGCAGGTCTTCATGTATCAGCCACCAAAGTATTTAGTAAATGGACACTTGTAAGAATTGACTGTTTTCCCTTACCCTGTGCATGTGTTTGCAACTCAACTGATCAGAGTAACTGGCGAATACGAAAGTAGTCATGTCCACCAAGGTAAGTAAGGTCAGAATTTAACATGATCCTGCTCCTCACAATATTCGAGACTTTGTGAGTCTGAGGGTGCCAGGACGAACACAGAGATATTGCAAGCATGGTATTCTGTCCACAGACAGCAGGGTTGGCTGAATAAAGTCTTCATTCGCCAGTTAAATGACTCATTTAAGCATCTACCGACTTATGAAGATGATTAACTCACAAAAGTTGCATAGTGCTGCTTTAAATGAGGCAGGCCACCATTTTAATGTCTGCTATCTGGTGTAGTCATCTGGCTTTATCTGCTTCTGTGGTGGATCTCCAGCATCACCTGAACCTACGTCATCATCATCGTCATCATCATCCTCCTCACAGCAGCCCTGCCTGACACACAAGACAAGCATGGATGTGTTTTATTCTAACTGTATGTATTACTGTTTTTAGTGTAGCTGCCTATGATTTCTCTAGTAATTACAATGTTCCCAAAATAAACAAACATGCCTCCAGAAAACAAGTGTCAATCTTTAAATTAAGCATGACATTAAACATTGTTTGCAATTAATCCATTGCATTCCTGTTTCACATTCATATACAGTATGTGAAGTTGAATGCTGTGCAGTGACTAAAATTAAAACAAGCTTGCAAAGGCATTGCAAGCCCTACCAACAGCCCTGTTGGTTTTCTGATGCTGCATTTTTGGTGATATTTTTGGCAAAGTGCTGTGAGGGCCTTTGTCACACGTTTCACAGTTTTTTCAAAAGAAACCACAGGACTACATACTGCACAGCCTGGACAGCTAGTGAGGATGACAGGGGTGCATTTCTGCCCTCCAAGTGAGTACATTTCCATCAAAATCTATTTAAAGATAATAGCAAAATCTTAGAAAAAGTTAGAAATTGTTGCTTTAAGCCCACTTTCAGATATGATATTACTTTAAAGAAATCATGGTAATATTCTTTTATAGTTCTGTTTTTAGTGTATCTACATGTATGTAATATTATGTATGCTTACACTGTGCATTCCTAACACTAACCCTAACCCTATTGTAAAGTGTAAGTACATAATGTTACATATTGTTACACACTTACTTACACTGTAACTAAAACATAAGAGTTGAGTGCTATACCTGCATTTGAGTGCAAATCCTTGGTCTTTGTGGCAGCATGTGCTCTGAAGGAAGTCAACACTGTCATTAAAAAAGATAAAATCAAAAGAATATAATGGAGGAAACATAGTTAAGATTTTCAACTGGGTAAGCCTGACACGCACAGAAGTCAAATGCTTACATGCACCTAAAGGTTAGTTTGCAACAAACTGTTGAACTTAGTCTGGCTCAACCTCTGGTTTGGTCTTGGTGGTCTTGTCACTGTGGCAATTGCCATCTTGCTGGAGGGAGACGTTGGCGGTGGGCTGTCCATCTGGACGACTTGTGCTACCATCCGTAGCGTCACTTTCTACTTGCAGCCAAGGATGCTCTAAACACCCAACAACCGTGATGCGTTTCTCTGGGTCAGGGTGTAGTATCTTATGAATAAGGTCTTTGCACGGAGGCGACACTACTTTAGACTTGGGGTATGCTAGTCGATGCGCTTTTTGACATTTGATCATTTTTCTGACGTTTGAGTCGTCAAATGGCATTGATCCGCACACCATAACGAACAAAACTACACCCATGCTCCAGACGTCATACAGCTTTGGGTTGTACGGGATTCCTTGCAGAACTTCAGGAGCTGCGTAGCCCTCTGAGCCACAGAAAGTTTTACTAAGCTCCATCACGCCAGCATCAGTGTAGGTGAGCCAACGACTAAATCCAAAATCGGCTATCTTCAAATTAAAGTCTTTATCCAGCAAAAGGTTCTCACATTTTATGTCTCGGTGAACTATGTCCTGGTCATGGATGAATTTAATTGCGTAAGACATCTGACGAAAAAGTTTCTTTGCGAATTCTGGGGGTAACGCACCTCGGAAATCGATGAACTCCAGCAGGTTGCCTTGCACGCCGAGCTCCATCACCATGTACACCTTCCCATCAGAAGTTTCAAATATTTCGTAGGTTTTCACTATGTTCTCGTGGTTAAGGCATGGCAAGATATCAAGTTCTCGGGGTAGAAAATTGTCCAAGAAATCTCTGGGTGCCTTATGCTTGTTGATTATTTTAACAGCGACGTTCATTTTAAGACGGTCTGAATAAGCAGATCTGACCCTTGCATAGGAACCTTTACCAATAGTAATACCCTGCGTATAACCCCGCTTTTTCAACACCTGAGAATCGTCCATGGTGGTGGTGCACCTGCGATGGTTCGGCCCTGTTAGTCGGGCATGGCACCCAAGTTTTGGGCGCAGCGGATGGCAGCGAAAATAGTTGATGTTATCCCATCATGTTACGTCTAAAAGATAGCTTTATCCATTCTGAGGTTTACATGACGTATTATATTAAACACCATTTACGTCATAACGGATAGCCTATACGTGGTAATATAGAGAAAATGACAAAAAATATCGCATCCTACTTTAAGGACAATTTTCCCTCTGGTCATTAGAATAAACGTTAAGGCCTTCTGAATATTATTTTCATATTTCTCTATAGACATTCTAATTCTGCTCTAGTTTAACTTAAGTGACCTTTTAACATATAATTTCTCAGCATAAACTGTATGGGTCTGTGTGTTTATGTAAGTGAAGATGCCAAAGAGGTCTTCACCAAAATCTATTTTTAACATCTCTAAAGTGTCAAAAGGACAAGAATGAGAATGCATGCAAAGCAACGTACATTAGGTCTACATGGCTATTTATTTCAAAGAGAGAGCTCTCTCCTGCCTGAAGTAGGCCTATACCAAACACTTTTTCCACCTACATCCAGAGTTACAACAGGGTACTACTACACTTGTTTTGATGTAAAGCATGTTGAGATTATTATGTAATTACATAATAATTAATATCCTGCACATGCACTTGACCCTCATTACATTTGTATTCAAATACATCCCTCACATATTATACATATTATATTGTTGTAAATGTTTGGATGTAAAACACGTTGTGATTATGAATTAATTATAGGCCTATATTAATTGTTTTATGTACACACACACACACACACACACACACACACACACACACACACACACACACACACACACATAAACACACACACACACACACACACACACATACACACACAAAACATCCCTGAAAACAATATCAGAGATTTGGCTTTGATGCTTTTGAGTGTATGAGTGCTATCAGGCTGCTTGTTCGTGAGCCTGAATTTATACAGTTGATTATTATTCAGCTGAATGTTGATGATGTAGGCATCTTTTTTATTGAATGCTTAAATGAAGAAAAAATATCAAAGCAAAAATGTGGTATTTGTTTATATGTGTTTTTTAAATAAATGTTTCATTGGAAAATAAGAATGATTTGATATAAAGTTTTAGGCCTGTATGTAAAAATGTGTACTTTTGCATGCACATCAATTACAAATTGTTATACACAATTTGTAGATTTTTTTTATTTAACAATTTTGTGAGTCACTTGTGTGTACAGGTGTCGTGGTGATGGTACAGTGGGTCAGTTGTGCTGCAGAATAAATAGTGTGACCATAGTAGACCTATTGGAGATTGTGTGGACATCGACATAACCTCATGTAGATTTGTGCCTGGTGGGCCTTTGGACACAAACCTAAAACCCTTGCCCTCTGTCACCAATCAACTTCACAGGCCTATAGTTACTTGTCAGCCTTACATTCTAGTTCCCTCTCAACCTTTAAAAAGCTTGTAAAAAACCCTTCTCTTCCAAGACTGCTTCCCTTCCCAACAAAACTACTACTAACCAACTCTTTCCCCTAGGTGCCTCATGCTTGTATAAGTCTGCATGTGTAGGAGGTATGTAGGCTATGTCATAGTGTCCCTAGTGTCCCTTACTTAAGCACATGCATCGCCTTCTGTGTATGAGGGTAGTCTGCTTACTCTGTGTTCCTCTACACCTCTGTTAGCTTATTATGTTCTCCTTTTGTAAGTCACTTTGGATAAAAGCCTCTGCTAAGTTTAATGTAATGTAATGTCTAAGTCTTCAAAAATATATTAAAAAGTAGTCAACATTCCAGGGATTTTGGGTCAATATAAAACTTTTGTGAATAAAGAACACACAAATTGCATGTAGTAAATAGGCTGAACGGTGAGTTCTTTACATGCCTCCCCAGTCCGTACCATCCGCTGGTACAAGAGGCTGTGTCACGCCGAGTATGATTGGTTCGCCTGTGTGATGCACTCAGCCTATCGGAGCAGCGCTGGTTCTCCCATTCTCCCTGTAGGGACATCTACACGGCATTAGCAACCCTGCGAAGCGGAACGATACATAGTCGCTGGTTTCACGGCCACACGGGTATGACAATAAGGTAACATAATAGAGTTATTAACATGAATAGCCACCTTAATGAATAAATTGTAACGTTATGTGGCGTTTAATGGTATTTGCAGTGCTACACATTGTCATTTGTAATGTGTAAACGCGGTCGCTATAAGATAAGAACATAGGCTGTATGAGCTACGCCGTTGACATGTGAAACAGTAACATTAGCTGGGCACATGTTTAAAATGTGTCACTTTTGCTTCTCGTCTGCTTGTTTCAAATAGCCTACTCTCAAACGTGTGAAAATGAGCACTATAGGATACTGCAACAATGGCAAGTTGTCGTGTCTAATGTGCGGAAATGGGGCTGACTTATCTTGGCGATTCGAGCGTAAGATAGAAACATTGCCTCCGTGCAACACAGAAAGCAGCTGATGCAACCCAGTCTGCTGGGGAATATTGTTGGTGCTGCCAAGGATTGGTTGCATCTATGATGTGCTGGGCTGGTGGCTAACCTTTGCTGGTGTGATTTCGAATCGTGTATTTGGACCCTTAGTTGTGTGCTATTACATAATAAAAGAAATCGACTCACCTGCAGAAAGATGAGGTCGCGTAGATCCTTCAAATAAATTGCCTCAAAATTTCAGAAAATATCGATTGTTTTGATGTTCTAAATCTTTACTGTACGACACTGTTGACGTGTCCGTCGGGTCCTAAGGTCCCATGTGTTTTTCGTACTTGGCAAGAGCAATGACTAAAAAGTCAGTGGATGGGAGTGACAGAAGCGGCTCATCGGCAGTATTTCCTCATGTTAAAAGCCATCTGGGTACCATCTAAAATGGTGTCTTCGGCGTTGATGCATACCGGTTACCAGCGATAACACTGAACCCTCTCTCAAATTTAACATATCCTGGGCCAACAATCAATTTCGTTATATACTCTGCCTAAATCATTTGATATTCCTAGCTGTTGCAGTTTGCAAGGCACATTGTTTTAACACTTTTACTTTTTGTGGACTATTACTTTTCTGAGAACCTACAAGGAGGGGAAGCTCTGTTGGACAATATGAGAGACATTTGATTATTTTCAGGTCTGATATTTTAAAATAAATGTATGCAAATGATTGACTGAAATGAAAGATGGTAGTATATAAGTTTAAAAAATGTAAATAGTGGTCTGATATAAGTCCTGTTGACTTATGGGCCAGTGTCCCATGTTATCAGAGGAGCGTCTGACAGAGATTAGAAGCCTGTGCATCTCTCATTTAATGCAAATGTTTAGAAGATTCCTCAGCACCAGATGGTCCTGTGGCCGGCCTGTGGCATTTACGCATGTATTAGGCCCACTGCCCTCAGACCCCTCCCTCCCTCCCTCACCCACCCACCCACCCACTACTCCGATTCAGCCCCCCAGCCCACCCTCCCATGCCCTGCCCTGCCCACCCGTCCCACTGTACGAGGGCAAAAGGTTTAGTCACGTGGTGGGTGCGTACTGTAAACCTCTGGCATCTGGAGCAGAGCAGCATCTGTTTGTTTTTGAGGCAAGATTGTGAGCCGGATGGCCAGGCCACCAGAGCCGTCATTGTCATCAGGACTGTGGGCTTAGTTCAGACTCAGAGCTGCATGCCCACCCGGCTAACTGCTTGTGCACAAATAACTCCCACACACACACACACACACACACACACACACACACACACACACACACACACACACACACACACACACACACACACTACTCCTAGATCAACATGGACCACTGGTTTCTGTAATGCACAAGGCTTTGCCATTTCCAACTTAGCAATCTGATCTTTATCGTTTTCTTTCTTTACCATGGTCCTGTCTTTCTGGCAAACTGTATATGTGTTTGCGTGGGAAGGAGCTTGATTGGCTGAGAGTGTGGAGAGAGATCTTGAGCAGGGGGGATTATGCTTTCATGTTTTGTGCATTCAAACTGAAATAGTCTCGCCCCGTGCCATGCCATCCATCAGAGATCAAACTAGGTCAGGCCGAGGAGGCGACTGCACTCAGATTAAAATAGCTCACTTGGGAAGCCACAGAGCTTGGGCTCCATCTTCTCCAGCATCTTAAACATCAGACCCAGAATCCTCTAGTGTTGTTTACCATGACCACCATGCGTGTGTGTGTGTGTGTGTGTGTGTGTGTGTGTGTGTGTGTGTGTGTGAGAGAGAGAGAGAGACACACACACAGAGAGATGGATTGCAGGAAGGACAGCAGGCGATGTGGGTTGTGTGGCCTACAGAGGATTGTTTTTGTTTTGAGAAGAAGGAAAAAGATAGAGCAAGGAGGGGGGGTGGTGGGTGGGGGGTGGTGGGTGAGAATAACAGACCACACTGGAAAGATTCACAGTAAGGCCTGCAGTTTCTCATCGCACATCGCTGTGGACCGTAGTCCTGCTAGTAAACAACGCCTGGTATTTCAAACATGACACTGACAAAAGACATTACCTTAGGAACGACAAAGCCAAAAGCACATTTAAAACACGTCCTTTATTGGTGTAAGCCTAAGATCAAGTCATTGACCCTTACATGCAGTCTGATGTTGTTTGAATATTCATATGACATGTGTAGGATAATGCTATTTGTTGGTACTAATATGGAACATTAAGTGTCACCAATTTACTTCTGTACTCTGCAGTCTTAAGTTTTGAAGTTGAGGGTTGACCACAAAATTTACTTTGTGTTTAGATGCACTAAAATGGTAAGAATCTAGATACGTTGTGGGGAGAGATCAGTAGGTTTGTGACACAATTATCTACCAGGCTGATATCCTTTGGCCTGACCTTGTAGAGAGCTCTGTGCCTGTGGGTCACAGTTGGAGAAAGCCAGAAGAGACTCTGTTACCTGTGTCCTCATTCGCCTCCTCATTCCTTGTCTCATCTCCTTACTCCTTGTCTCATCTCCTTACTCCTTGCTCCCTATGCCCCTGCTTCCTGTTCCTCTGAGCAGACTGGGACACACCCTGAGAGGGACAGCAGACACCAGCCCAAACTGGGTTAGAGCTTCATGGCTGCAGTCATGGCTGCCTCTGGAGTGCAGGGTGGCTAGACTCAGTGGTGCTGAAGATTCTTTGCCTTTGTCTGTTTTACATAACTAATTTGCCTCGTGGTGGTCAGCCAACTAGATGATGGTGGAGTGCGTGTGTGTGTGTGTGTTTGTGTGTGTGTGTGTGTGTGTGTGTGTGTGTGTGTGGGTGTGTGTGTGTGTGTGTGTGTGTGTGTGTGTGTGTATATATAAAAGAAACACACATGTTTCCATGGCCACACCATGGGGCAGTGTTTGGGGTAGGGCTTCTGTCTAGGGTCATGAGAATAACCAGACTTGGTGTAAAACATGTCAAACTCCCAGGCTGTGAGGGCCAACTATTGGGGTTACCCCACTGGAGGGAGGAAGAAGCAGGGGCAGAGAGGAGACCCACTCAGACACTCACTCACATGTGTGGGAGGCTAGACGTGGCAGAGAAAAAAAGATACAGAGAGAGCGAGAGAGACCCCATCCCTATTCCTGCCTCCTTAAATGTTTTGTTAATACTCCAGTGTTATTTTGCTAATGATTTTAATGTTTCACTGTTCTCTATGCTTTGGCAACACGGTACTTCAACAGTCACGCTAATAAAGCAACTCTGAATTTGAATGTGAGGGAAACAGAGAGAGAGAAATAGAAATGGACAGACAGAGAGAGAACGAGAGAGAGACTCAGAGAGAGAGAATGCAAGAACTAGAAAGCTGGAGAGAAGAAAAAAGGAGGACGATAAAAGACAGTGGGAGATAATGGAAGCGGAGAATCCCAGAGAGAGAGGAGATGAGAGTGGAGATGAGAGGAGCGATTGCTTTAAAAGGATGGAGGACGACAGGGAGGAGAGATGGAGCAGAGAGGAGAGATAGCGCAGGGATGGAGATAGAAACGATAGCCTGGGTGAGGGTGGGAGGGAGGAGAGCTGAAATGAGGCCATGGTTAGGGGAGGAGAGGAGAGTAGGGGTGTGTGTGTGTGGGTGTTTGTGTGTGTGTGTGTGTGTGTGTGTGTGTGTGGAGGGGGTGGCTGCCTGCCTGCCTGCCTGCCTTCTCCATCTCCCTTCATGGTGGCTGGGAGAGTGATGAATGTGTCTGTTCTAGCTGCAAGGTCTTTATTTTGCTCTATCTCGCAGGCCCACACAGCTCTCCCACACACTGTCTTCTCTCCCCAAACGCGTCGGCACCGCAGTCACAGCCCACGCCAGTGCAGCAGCCTCAAGGCTCAAGGCTGGGGCCGTTTGCAGAGAGAGAGCAAGGTGAAAAGCGCCGCGTTAGATGTGGGTGAAGATTAGCTCTCTCCCCGTGGGCGTTGGGAAGTCATTTAAAATGTCTGTCTCTGGGTGTGTGTACAGTGACTGTACAGTTACCTTTACGCTGCTGTTCATGATGCCTGAGTGATGATTTAATACGCAGTCATTAATGTTTTTCTCTGTCTGTCCTCCATGCTGTCTGTCTGTCTGTGTGTTGGTTCATCCCTTTCTACATTTCTTCATTCATTCATTCATTCATTTATTCATTGATTCAGTCATTCTTTCTTTTTCTTTCTTTCTCTCTTACTTTCTTTCTTTCTTTCTTTCTTTCTTTCTTTCTTTCTTTCTTTCTTTCTTTCTTTCTGTCTGTCTGTCTGTCTGTGTTCCAGTTTGGTCCTGACGGAGTGTGTGTGTGTGTGTGTGTGTGTGTGTGTGTGTGTGGGTGTCTCCTAGTTTGGCCCAGTGAGGTCCTGATGGAGGGTCAGCCCCAGGGCTATTGGGAAGGACGCCATGTTTCCTTGTGTCTCCCCCTGGCCCTCTTCTGATTCGCCGACCGCCGCTGCCGGGGGCAACCATGCGGCCCCGCCCCTGCTGGCATCCCCGAGCCCGCCTCCTCTTGACTCCTCCCCCACCTCTACACCTACACCTGCGTCTGCGACCACACCTACACCTGGGCAGCTCCCACTGCAGCAGCTGCTGCCAGACCTGCTGTGCAGCTGCTCTGTAGCTCCTCCCCCCCACCCCCACGCCCCGCCCCCCCTGCACATGGAGTCCCTCATCGTGGTGACGGAGTACGAGCCCAGCGGGCCCCCCGAGGACCGGATGGGGGGGGGCGCGGACGACGAGGACGAACCCGAGGACATGGACAGCTCCGAGACGCCCGACGCCCCCTCTTCCTCGTGCGGGGGGGCGACGGGGGCTCCCCCGTTCCGCATGGCGTCATGTGACCTGCTGTCCCACGCGGTGGGCCGCCCCGAGGCGCTGTTTCCCGAGCCGCAGGAGACGAGGGGGGGGCGGCTCCACCTCTCGGACAGGAAGCTGTCGCTGCAGGAGCGCTCCCAGACGCTGTCCTCGCCGTGCGGCTCGCCCGGGATCAACGGGCGCTACATCTACCCCTCGCTGCCCTACTCGCCCATCACCTCCCCACACTCGTCCCCACGCCTGCCCCGCAGGCCCACCGTGGAGTCACACCGCGTCTCCATCACAGACCTGCAGGTAGGACACGAGCTTAGAACAGTCAACTTGGCTCTCATTGGTCATTGGGATTACACAGCACACAACACACATGACAGGTAGGACACGGGCTTAGAGAAGTCTAAATGACTTTGTCATTGGGATTACACAGCACACAGCACACAACACACATGACAGGTAGGCCACGGGCCTGAAACAGTCAAAATGGCTCCCATTTACTCTCATTGGGACTACACAGCACACAGCACACAGCACACATGACAGGTAGGACACAGGCCTAGAGAAGTCAACATGGCTCCAATTGGTCATTGGGACTACACAGCACACATGACAAAATTACCTGCAGGTAGGACACAGGCCTAGAGAAGTCAACATGACTCCCATTGGTCATTGGGACTACACAGCACACAACACACACGACAAAATGACAACCAGCGTTTAACCACGGCATGGCAGTGCCCAGGGAGCAGTGCATGACTCCCATTTCTCATTGGGACTAAACAGCACACATAACACATAACAAATAACAAGATGACAACCAGTGTTTCACCTGTCACACACATGTGAGGCCATGATGGCAGTGCCCAGGGAGCAGTGTGTGGGGACAGTGCCTGGGTCAGGTGTACTTCAGTGGCACTGCTGGCAGTTGGCCAAGCCACCATCGCCCCCTTTACCCCCTTTGCCCCCGTTGCCTTACACATTAGTCCAGCGCTTTCCCAAACTGTGAGGGCTGCACACTGCCTAAGACAGTCTGTGCTCTACTGAGTGCTCCTTGCACAGCGGCCATCTTGGTGTGACAGTGTTATCATATGTTATTATATGTGACATATTATATGTTATTACATGTCTCATATTACATGGCTTTGTGGTTGTCCTGGGGATAGTTTAAATATAAGATCTATACCTGCAGTTTATATGTTTTGCTAGTGAGAATGGAGGACCATTTCACAGATTTATTTTGTGTTTTGCCTACAGTTGACTCTTACCTGCTGATATCAGCATCAGTCTGCAGGTAGCGTACATGCTAACAGGCTAATCTGACTGCACCAGTCTGCAGGTAGCGTACATGCTAACAGGCTAATCTGACTGCACCAGTCTGCAGGTAGCGTACATGCTAACAGGCTAATCTGACTGCACCAGTCTGCAGGTAGCGTACATGCTAACAGGCTAACCTGACTGCAGCAGTCTGCAGGTAGCGTACATGCTAACAGGCTAATCTGACTGCAGCAGTCTGCAGGTAGCGTACATGCTAACAGGCTAACCTGACTGCAGCAGTCTGCAGGTAGCGTACATGCTAACAGGCTAACTTGACTGCAGCAGTCTGCAGGTAGTGTACATGCTAACAGGCTAATCTGACTGCAGTGGTGTTCACAGGGCAGGAAATATATAAATAAATAAAGTAAAGGTTGCTCAGGATACACACCGTTGCGGTTCAGTCGCACCTACAAGAGGTGACATTTAGGTGTCAACACACCCCACCCAGGAGCCACGCTGCATATTTGGCTTATCACCTCAAGTTGTAAAATTATAAAATGTCACGTTTGAGTTTTACAACTGCATTTGACTTAGAGACTTTTTGTCCTTTTTGTAAGTCGCTTTGGATAAAAGCGTCTGCTTAGTGTAATGTAATGTAAAGTAATGACTTTTAAGCCTGAAAATGCAAGTATGCACCCATGACAAACACATGAAGCACAGTAGGAAACACGTAGCACATGTACACACATTACGTGTCTTCTGCTGGTGTTGGCCAGTGTCAAAGTAAAAATGTTTTCATTATTCCTTACTTTCCATCGTTCAGGGTGCTAACTGGTTGAGAAGCGAGAGGTGAGACTGGT
>CM059273.1:1359078-1364078 GCA_030347295.1 Setipinna tenuifilis | reverse complement strand
CTCCCCCCACACTCTAGCATCTTACCTGGCCAGGCCATAGCTCTCACTCCACACACTAGCATCTTACCTGGCCAGGCCATAGCTCTCACTCCACACACTAGCATCTTACCTGGCCAGGCCATAGCTCTCACCCCATATACACTAGCAGGGCCTTAAAGCCCATATCCAACAACTCTACTGTCATTTTACCCTCTCTGACTGAGTCATCATCCAGATGTTGCAGAGGTGTCAATCCCTAGCGTGGTAAACTGGCCCCTCGTACTACACTTCTTTTCGGGCAGAGGGTCTGGCTGTGCTGCATTGAGAAGCGTTTGCTTCCTGGAGGTGCCAGACCATCTGCACAAAAAGAAGCCAATCATCAGATAGTAAAATCCCTCTTATCCTTCACCTGTGTATTTTTGTCTTGAAAAGGATTTTTGTCTTGAAAAAGAGTCACTCCACTTGTGACATAATCTGTCAGTAGACAGAGCAGTACTTTTTAAAATCAAAGGCAAGGGTGGACAAATATGTGTGTAAGCTGTCTCAGCTGTAGGGTCACAGGGTCTTTGAGAAGCATCTTGTGTTTTACTGGCCAAACAGCAAACATGGTGCCCATCACCCATCCCCTTCTGTAGGTGGCATTGGGTGATTGACCTGAATGATGCATTTGTAACTTGTAACTGAATGATGCATTTATAACTTGTAATGAATGTGAATGACTGGGCAACACAAGACACAAGCACTGAGTCACAGAGGGCTTCATCTCATCTAGTGGCATGAACTAGACGAAGACTGGGAAAGGCTTTGCATGTCTTTGCACTCCTCGTGACACAAAATATCTCCTCACTCTCTCTCTCTCTCTCTTTCTCTCTCTCTCTCTGTCTCTCTCTCTTTCTCTCTCTCTCTCTGTCTTTCTCTCTCCCTCTCTCCTTCTCTCCATCTCCTTGTTTTTAATCCACTCCTCATGACACTAAATATCTCCTTTTTTCTCTCTCTCTCTCTTTGTCTCTTTTTCTTTCTCTCTCTCTCTCTGTCTCTGTCTCTCTCTCTCCCTCTCTCCATCTCTCTCTCTCTCTAACGCAGGCGATGAAAGTCCTCTCCAAGAGGCGGCTGATGAGACAGGCTGGATTCCCACGTAAGTGTGTCTGTAAGCAGATGGAGGGCCCAGCAGGGTGTGTGAGTGTGTGTGTGTGTGTGTGTGTGTGTGTGTATGTGTATGCATGTGTGTGTGCATGTGTGAGTGTATGTGTGTGTGTGTGTGTGTGTGTTTGTATGTGTGTGTGCATGCATGTGTGTGTGTGTGTGTGTGTGCATGTGTGTGGTTTACTCAATCAGAGCCAGCAGAATCACCAACAACTCATCCTCTCTCCATCTCTCTCTTTTTTGTGAGAACGTCGATCCTTTTAACACCCTCTCATCTGTTTCTTTCTCCCCTGTGTCTCTCTTCTGACCCCCCCCCTCCAGCTCCCTCCCTTTGCCTTTTCTAACTGTGTGTGTGTGTGTGTGTTTGTGTGTGTGTGTGTGTGTGTGTTTTTTTGCTTTTTATACTCAAACCACATCCGCCATTTTCTCTTTCTGATGCTTCTGCTTTTTCCCCTCTTTAATGGTCTCTTCTGCCCCCCCCTCCCTTAGGCCGACCGCCCCCCCCGCGGAGCCAAAGGCCCCCCCGAGGGCCCCCCCCAGCATAAGGGCCCCCTGGAGAGGGTCTACCAGGAGATCGCCATCCTCAAGAAGCTGGACCACCCTAACGTCGTCAAGCTGGTCGAGGTGTGTCTCTGTTTTACATGTTAGTAAAATGAGCTACGGTGTAAGCAATTGGACTTAGTAGCTAGTAGGATTTATTGCATTTACTAGCTAGAAACTGCTAAAATAGCCTGAAGCTACTAAAAGAAGTCTCTGTTTTTACATGTTAGTCAAATGAGCTACGATGTAAGCAACTGGACTTTTAGTAGCTTGAATCTACTAAAATAGCTTGACGCTACTAAAAGAAGTCAAATTGCTTACAGCTTATGCTCATTTGACTAACATGACCTGGATGCATGAGAATCTCCACAAACATATTTTTTTACATGTGTATAAATAGAGATGCTTGGCAAATGGGATTGTGGGAGAGAAAACAGAGAGAAAATAGCGAAACGGAGAAAGAGAGAGAAAATGAACCCCATGGGAGGGTAAGACAAAAGAAGAGAGGGAGGGAGAGAAGGAGGGAGTGAAGGAAAAACAGAGGCTGGCATTATGAGTTTCATAGCTCCTTTTGTAGCCTGTAAACCTGCGATTCTTGTGTTTGTGTCTGAAGGTTTTGGACGACCCTGGTGAAGACCATCTGTACATGGGTAAGAGGACACACACACACACACACACACACACACACACACACACACACCATTAAATCAGATTGTCTCATCATTAATAAACTAAATTAATCTTGTTGTGTTTGTTCACAGTGTTTGAGCTGGTTAAACAAGGGTGAGTAGCCTCTCACTTAGTATTTTACAATAAACTGTATCCACATTTGTGTACATTGTGTTATTGTGCAGACTGTATATGCCCTATTCTCAGACGTGTGTGTGTGTGTGTATGTCTCTGTACGTGTGTGTGTGTGTACGTGTATGTCTCTGTATGTATGTATATCTGTGTGTGTGTGTGTGTGTGTGTGTGTGTGTGTGTTGGTGCCCACAGTGCGGTCATGGAGGTGCCCACGGATAAGCCCTTGACTGAGGAGCAGGCGCGCTTCTACTTCCAGGACCTGCTGAGGGGCATCGAGTACCGTGAGTGGAGCCCCCGTACCCCCCCTCTGCCCCTCGTCCCCCGTCCCCCCACTCTGCCACCTGTTTCCATTTCCTCTTCACTCGTTCACCACACTCCCTCCCTCCCTCCGTCCCTAGGGGCTCCCTCTCCCCATCTCTCCCTCTCTCTCTCTCTCTCCCTCCTTCCCCCCTCTCTCTCTCTTCACCACACTCCCTCCATTTTTCTCTCCCTCTCTCTCTCCCTCTCTCTCTCCCTCTTTACCCCTCTCCCTCCCTCCCTCTCTCCCTCTGTCCCTCTCTCCCTCTATCTCTCCCTCTCTCTCCTTCTCTCTCTGTTTGCCACACTCCCTCCCTTCATCCCACCCTCTCTCTCTCCCTCTCTCTCCTTCCCTCCCTCCCTCCATCCCTCTCTCCATCCTCCCCCCACCAACACTCATTCCTCTCATAAAGTGATGGCAGTGTGGCACACATTAAGTGCTCTTCATTTTTCACTTCCTGTTTTTTTCTCTTTTTCTAAAGCCATTTACCTGGCACCAACACCAGGAGCAGGGTGAACACTCACAATAGCAACTCCATCTCCCTCATGCTGCTCTCCACCTGCCTGATACAGCACTGGCTTTAGTTGGGAAATGTATACCTGCGCTTGTCTTCAATTATTCACAGAGAGATGCTAAATTTAATGTAACCGTGGGTAAAAGTGGAACAAGAAAAGATCACTTAGCTGTGTTTGGCTGTGATAAAACACACACACACACACACACACACACACACACACACACACACACACACACACACACACACACACACACACACACACACACACACACACACACACACACACACACACACACACACACACACACAGAGCATGACTAAAATGGTAGCTGCATTATCCTGAAGCAACATGGCGTTCCTCATGGTGTTCCCCATTCTCTCAGTGCATTACCAGAAGATCATCCATCGGGACGCATACATGTACACACACACACACACACATTCCTCATGGCCTTCCTCATCCTCCCCAGTGCATTACCAGAAGATCATCCATCGTGACGTGAAGCCGTCCAACCTGCTGGTGGGGGAGGACGGACACATCAAGATCGCCGACTTCGGCGTCAGCAACCAGTTCGAGGGCGCGGACGCTCTGCTGACCAGCACCGTGGGAACGCCGGCATTCCTCGCCCCGGAGACACTCTCCGAAACACGGAAAAACTTCTCTGGAAAGGTGGGTCAATTTGCTCCTCTCCCACCCCTCCCCCCCCCCCCCCCCCCCCACACACCCTCACCCCAATCCCTGGAAATTCAGGACTTTTGTTCCTGTCTAGTGTCAGTGTTACTGTATATAAACTGTTTTAAGAGAGTCTGATTATCAGCATCATAGTTGTCACCACAGGGGGTTTCCCTTTTAATACTCCCAACGATTTGGAACGCAGCGGAAGTAGTTTGGAAAGAAAATCAACAGACGGTCCGGCACTGTTTGTGTTTTGACCGTTGGCAGGGTGTGTGCATCCACATGTGCTGTTTGTGGTGTGTGTTTATCTGTGTAAGTCTCAGAGATGATTAGGAGTGTAATTTCAGGCTCTTGCGGTAAGAGATGGCTACATTCCCATGGGGTGCTGAGGAGAGGGGTGTGGAGATGACACTGATCTGATCTCTGTCCCTGGGGTGTGTGTGTTTGTGTGTGTGTTTGTGTGTGTGTTTGTCTCTCAGGCTCTGGATGTGTGGGCCATGGGAGTCACTCTCTACTGCTTCGTCTTTGGAGTGGTAAGACTCTGTTATATTTCCTACGCTTGGAATGCAAACACTTGAAGCTTAAGTATGCACACACACTCATTTAACACACATGCAGAGATTACACATTAGTGTCCATATGAAGAAGAACTTGCATTGTATGTATATAGAATGTATTGTGCTTGTAACATAAATACAGGAAGCATATGGATATAAACATGTACAAATGTAACACGAATGCATAGATTACACATAGGCTATGTTTGTACCTTTAGGAGCACTCATTTGTATAAGGGATGAGCATCTGTGTCATATTTTACTCATTTTATGGGGCTATATTCCTCATGTCATGCCATTCAACACCCTAAACATATTAGCAAATAGGTAATGGTCAGGTTTATTGATTTCATACAAATGTTCAGGTAGATATCATAGATGGGCTTGTCTTCATCCCAGCACTTTACATATCGTTAAAAAATACTGTAATATATAATTTAAACCATTTATATTCTCATTTTAAATGATGTCACATAAGCTGGCATA
>CM059273.1:1326578-1354078 GCA_030347295.1 Setipinna tenuifilis | reverse complement strand
GTTTATCCCTCACTGTGTGTCTGCAAGGCTTTGGGCTAAAGCGGAATGCTAACTCGAATCTTCGCTGCCAGATGCAATTATGTCTGCATTACGGAGGCGTCCTGCCCACACTAGATTCCAGGTTGCATTCCCACTGTACTTAGACACATGGCTGAAAAAAAGAAAAGCAGGGGCTGCGTTTCAGTTGACTGCCTTTAAGAAACACTTCAGGGGAAAGAATAACAGTTCTTTGAAAAGAAAGAATTTGCTCCATGTCACTTTGGCCATAACCAAATCATTGCCACACAAGTGACATTCTATAGCTTTTTTTTGTCAACAATGACATCAGCTTGGCATAACCATCAGTCATATCTGATTAAATATGGCCAAGGCTGATCATTGTGATTGACCTCAATTTTAATCATGATGACTGCCCAGCCCTAATCACAAACAAATCTGTTGGACTGCTATTTTCCCCTGACCTGTTTTAGTCCAATAGTTATAAGATCTGTAATCAGTTTGAGCTGCAGGCTGTCTCGTCTGTCTGATAAGCAGCCATGTTGAGGTGGATCAGTTTCCAACAGACAAACTAGCCCTGATGGAGGAGGCAAGCGGGACCAGTCACAGGACATGTGGAGCTGCTTTCTGCCTCAATAAAATAGTCAAGATATTTGTGATTCAGTTAACACAACCAGTGCACTTGGTTTTGACAGTCTGTGCCTCAACCTCTCGGTTAATTTGTGTGTTTGACTGTTCCACCCCTATGGTTTCTCCCTGCACGTATGCTTGTTAAAGAGAGAGTGTGTAAGCCTGCATGTGTGTGTGTATGTGTGTGTAAGACACACACGCTGCCTTGTAACACCAAGGACAATCCACTTCTGCTCTGACCTCTCTCGCATTTTGATAACTCTGAAGTCAAGTGTGCACTGGATTGCAGCCTGACCTTTTGGTGTTTGCACTGATGGTGAACGCCACACAGGCAGTTTGCTCGTCCTCTCTGAGAGCATGACAGTGGTTTTGCATGTGCAGTTTCTGCAGAGTAGTTCTTTAAGACGTCTGCATACACCCCTGTGCCTAACCCTTAACCCTTAACCAATAACCCCAAACCCCAAACCCCACCGCCCAGTCATATGCCAGACAGTCAACGACTGTCAACTTCAGCTGCATATGATTTTGCATATAATGTTGGCGTCTTCTGTTATTGTCTCCTGTTATTTTTGTTTCACTTGTGTTGCCTTGTTCTGACTAAGGCCATAAAGTGAACTCACTGCCCTTGGCTCGGTCACTCTAACGCCTTGCAATGACTCTGTTCAGTAAGCACGACTAACCATCTCAATCATCCGGGGGCGCTGGACGGACAGATGCCCGCCCGCACACACACACGGACAGACGGACAGACGAACGACAGGCAAACGAACGAACATGGTCTTAATTTAACTTGAGCTTTTTTGTCCTGTTTCCTAGGAAACAAGAGAGCGGCGAAGGCATGCGGAGCGTGGACCTGCCCTTCGTGGGCGAGGATGAAGTGCTGTCCTGATTGGTGGGCTCCATCTCGACAGAAGACACCCTGGCCATGGTGTGTGTGTGGGTGTGTGTGTGTGTGTGTTTAGGGGGGTGTGTGTGTGGGGGGGGGGACCTGCCCTTCGTGGGCGAGGATGAAGTGCTGTCCTGATTGGTGGGCTTGCGGCGTGCCGGCTCCATCTCGACAGAAGACACCCTGGTCATGGTGTGTGTGGGGGGGATGTGTGTGTGTGTGTGTGTGTGGGGGGGGGGGGGGGGGGGGGGGGGGGGCTGCCATGTTGCAGTTTGGGCTGGCGATGGTGGTGAACAGCAGTGGAGAGACACACATGGATGTGGTAATGGAGCATGACTGATTCAATCACACTTTGTGAGTGAGTGTATGTGTGTGTGTGTGTATGAGTGTGTGTGTGTGTGAGAGAGTGTGTGTGAGTGTGTGTGTGTGTGTGTGTGCGTGAGAGGGAGAGAGAGAGAAAGAGATGTGTTTGTGTGTGGGTGTGGGGGGGATCAAATTGATTTTAAAATGAGGGCCCCCCCTACCCTAAGTCCCTGCACTCACCCACCTCGGTCTCTCTGGTCGATGCTCTTTCTGCCACCTAATGCATGCGTGTACAGACCTGCAGGAGCCCCCCCCCCAACCCCCCCACCACGGGCCCTGGGAGCCCCACCCTCGGGCCTGCCACTTACATCACAGATTTTAGTCCTCCTCTCTCTCTCTCTCTCTCTCTCTCTCTCTCTTCCGCCTCTTTGTCTCGCCCCCCCTCCCCTCCTTTCCTGGTCCATGCCAGGATTTCACTCTGCACTTTTACAGCACTGAGGAGATTATTGTTGCCCCCCTACTACTGTAACATTAGGGGTGGGTGGTCCATGTTACCCCCCTACTACTGTAACATTAGGGGTGGGTGGTCCATGTTACCCCCCTACTACTGTAACATTAGGGGTGGGTGGTCCACGACCCTCCTGGGTTTCGGGACAGACGTGTCTGTTTTGTTCCTTTACAATGATCCAAAAAGGGAAAGAAAACAATCACCTGTGTGATTAGTGTACAAAAAAAAAACTAGAAATGTAAATTTTAAACTAACAAAGAATTCTAACTGGTAACCTGTCGAGGTTTGTTGAAAATTGAAAATGAATGGCTTTGATTTCCACAGTCATGTTGTTGTGCACATATTCATTGTAAATGAGCAATAGATTGGCCGGAAATTAATGTTGTTGTTTTTTTAAATACAAATTTGTACAGTTGACAAGTGTTTTGTTATCTTCTGAGGAAAGAGAATTCAGGTAATTATGGTAGTGTAGTGATGTGTTGTGAGGAGCTGTTGAATTGAATGACATTTTTGAGCAGCATTTTTACGATACTGAAGCCCCAAACCAAAATAGTCACCCTTGTGTATGCACATTTACTTTAGTGGACATCGTGTATGCACATTTACTTTAGTGGACCTTGTGTATGCACATGTACTATAGATTGGCATGTCTCCTTCTCTCATCTGCGCCACCAAATCAGTTTGAGTAGTCGAGCACTAACGCTTGCAGTCCACATGCAGTTCGTTTTAGTTTCCGGCATGACCACCGCAGGTTTGCATACTCCTCGATGTAAAGCTGACTAAAGAGTATATTTTTGTACATTTCCAAGTGCGTCATCGTGAGATCTAGCAAAAACTTTAACCAGATAATATAGTTAGTTTGCCGTTCGACCCTAAAGGGGAACTCCAATACGTTTTTGCAATCTATGCATGACATCACGTAATGAATTGTTAAAGGTTTGACTGATTTACAAAAAAAATAATGTATGCCTTACATTTACTATGTACACCCTTTATCTTAGATCATCACTACAGTATCCTAGGTGACACGTACGAGAAGCGTAGACAGATAGAATGAGGGTGCTGGGGGGGGGGGGGTACGGTAGCGTGTTTAGTAGTCTCAGATATCGCCTGTTAGAAAGTGAGGAATGAGGGCGCGGCGGGGTACGGTAGCGTGTTTAGTAGTCTCAGATATCGCCTGTTTGAAAGTGAGGAGTGAGGCCCATGTGCATGTAGTGTTGACTCAAAAGAAAAAAACACACCCTGATCAACCCAAAGCTGGCTGGCATACAGTGCTGTGTGTGAGGTGTGCCCAAAGCTGGCTGGCATACAGTGCTGTGTGTGAGGTGTGCCCAAAGCTGGCTGGCATACAGTGCTGTGTGTGAGGTGTGCCCAGCTGACATGGGCCAGTGTGCTGGATCTCTTTATTTCTCTCACCCTCACTGGTGAGACTTTAGGTGTAGTCGTAGAAGTTATGTAGTGTAGATATACAGTACAACCACTTAAGTTAGAGAAACTCCTAAAGGCATATATTACACTCACTGTTGATGCTTCCACATACTGTAAGAGTTTATCAGCACTAGAGGTGTTGGATGTAAATAGTAGGAGGGGCTTGGAGTCTGTAAGTCAGTGACACAGACGCCCAAGTGTTTGTTTTTTTTATATTGTGATTCCAGTACCCCTAATCCCTCCTCCCTTAACACACTGCACTGACACTTATACACTTGCTACCTGCCACCTCCCCCAACACACACACACACACACACACACAGAAACACTTTATTCCCATTTTGCATGCTACACTGCTGTATTGGAAATATCTCTCTGACTTGTATGTTGTGTGTTTTTTAAGACTTATTACTATGCATAAGACATTTCACTCTGTGGTGCAATTTTGGATTTTGATAGTCTGTTGTGTTTTCTTTTTGTATTATTATTATTATTTTGTTTTTTTTGTCACTTTTTTGTTGTTGTTGACACTGTTGGAAAGCTGTTTCTGGAAGCTGGTTACCATGGATACGTAAGGTGCACAGGTGCATTGTTAAACAGTGAATGTACACAAACTATCAGGGGGAATAAACTCTTAATGTGTATTTCTTAAAAAATTAAAAAAAGATCTAAAGTCTACACAACATAACCTTTTGACATTAGGATTGCATCTTTTTTCAAACTACCTCAGTCAAGTTGGCCTACAACCTTAATTTAGCCAAAATGATGAAGTGAATATTTGAGAAAATGAAGCATAATATTGTCTGAATTGATATTCTGTGAAGGATAAATTGTCCATTAAATGATCTCTCTGCTCTGTTAGTAGCCGTGGGGTATTCACTGTTTCCCTCCTGGGTATGCACAACGGGACGGACGTTAAAAAGAAACACTGACGAGAACGATTTATAATTGATAAGGACGGACAACAAACTGCTGTAAAATAATTGTACTTTTGAAAATTTTACATTTAATCTTATTTGTTCATGGTTTTTGCCCAGTTTCATCCAAAGGGCTATGAAGATGTTGCTGTTTTATATCACTTAGCCAAACATGTTTTAGTCATTGTAGTGCACACCGTTTACAGCGAAACCACCACGTCATTGCATGCCATCTGAGACATCACATTTGAATTTCTAGCATGATGAAGCTCTTCAGCAGATCTGCAATTATCTCATGGTAAATCACACAAGGTATATTATAACCTGTTTAATATTTGAATAAATTAAAGTTGCCTTTCTCTTGTCTTTGTCTCTGTGCCTCATTTTCTGTAATATTTTAAGTTTACCAAACAGATTTCTTTCTGTCTGTCTTTTTATGAGGATTGCACATAGGCATGTTAAATGTTTACAGCAGATACACCAGGAAAAGTATATTGAGGGAACACAAAGAATGGGAGGCTACTATCTGTAACCAATATTAACATAGCTAACATGGGTATAATGAGTTTAAAGAATAACTGACCAACCTCACTGTGACAAGGTGGTTCTTGAATGGGGGGATGGGTCTACAAAATGGCTGCCCCATAAGCCCTGCATTTCTGCATATAATAAAACAGAAGTGAGTGACGGAGGAGGAAAACTAGAGGGTTGATCCAGGGAAGCTACTGGAGCTAGACTGGTGATTGTAAAGACAGGTGAGATTAGAGGTGGAGGTCCCAGCTTCAGAAAGTAAAATCATTCCTACACATTTGACCCAACTGTTTTCTGAACCAGCTGATCCTAATGAGGACAAAAATCATCAGATATCGTTAGCTTCATAACATAATTGCCTAAGTCATTTTTTGGTCAAATTGAGATTTTTGCACAACTTTACTCCCCTACCACTTCTGCATCATCCTGTCTGTCTGCCTATGTCATTGGCCAATCACAACACTCATAAAAGTAAAAAAAAAAAACATAGCTGCCTAAGTCATTCATTTGACTTAGGCAGTTTTACCATTGGACTTAGGCAGTTTTTATACAATCAATTTGACTTAGGCAGATTATGCCTATGACTTAGGCAGTTTTACCATTGGATTTAGGCAGTTTTTATACAATCAATTTGACTTAGGCAGATTATGCCTATGACTTAGGCAGTTTTTCTGAGAATATAAAATAAACATTACATCTTTTCAGCCATTTTGCATACATCAAAACTGCCTAAGTCACTTTTATTTGATAAAAAAAATGATGTTCGGTTTTGTTCTTTTTCCAAACTTTTTCTCACATCTACATGAATGTTCTGTGGAAATATCAATAAAAAATATGCATGTGAATTTTAGAAAATGTGTTTTTTCTTGTTTTCCAAAAACACAAAAAAATGACTTAGGCAATTATGCTATCAAGCTAACGATATGTAGATCAGCTGATTAGTGATGAGTGCCTTAAGCGCACACACAGAAGAAGTACGTGTCAGGGCTTTTCACTTTCTGAAGCCGGAGCCTCCACCCCTGAGGCAGAGGCCCAGTCAGGTAGCCCACAGGACAGGCACAGTGTTTGACTGACAGGAGCCTGACAGGAACCTTGATATCTGGGAGCTTCAAGTCAAATGACCCAAATCCCTTTTCCTATATTGTTTTGATAATAAATGTTAAATTAATATGTTTGGGGCAATTGGGTGTTTCTCTTCCCCAAAGTTGGTCTTAAAGAGAAAGATACTAAGAAAGAAAAGACACGAGACACAAAGGAAAGATACCTAATTGTGGTTAAAATGGGGCCTACCAGCCGCTGTCAGGACAGATTACTGCTACTGTAGCATGAGGTTACTGATGCAACATATTCTACAGTAGGAAGCGTGCAGGTTAAAAACTGTACTGCAAGGAATCGCCACAAGGGAGAGTTGTAGGTCAGTCCAGTTCCCATAGTCACATGCAGCACGTAGAGCACGTTCAGATGCTGTGAAAGGAAGTTCTGGAAGAGGTGTATGTTCCGAAAGAAGTGTGTATTTAAAATATGACACACATTTTTGTACATTTCAAGACCAATTGGTAATGAAATACTATGTCTCAAACAAGGCCCAATATTGCCATGTGGTTTCAGGTTTCATATAATAGGATATTTATTTGTCATGAGCATAGAGAGATACTGTCTAGAGAAGGCTGTTTGTCAGCCTATGCTGTGCATGGAGAGAGGAGTAAAGTGCGTAGTTCGCAGTTTGGGGATGACGGCCTGATGAAGGGCAGGGGTGAAATAGGTGATGGGGGGCATGGGGGTGGGATAAGTGGGATTGGGCGGGGGCTGTGCTAAAAGATGGAGGAGGGACAGAAAAAAAGTAAAGGTGATGAATTAGTATGTTGAAGTGAGCAAGAGATGAAAGGGTTGGGGGGGGTTAGTAGGGGGTAATTGGGGTAATAGTGAGGAATGGGTGAACTGATGTCATTCAGTGGCTGGGGGGCAGTGTTGTGTTTATGTGAAGGGGGATTCTGAGGGTTGTGTCTTGTGTGTTATCTGTGTGTGTGTGTGTGTGTGTGTGAGGGGGGGTAGGTTGAGGTGAGGATGGGGCAAACGTGTGTGAGGAGAGGGGGTGTGGGGGCATGAGAAGGGGTGTTAATCTAGAGGGAGTAATGGGACTGGGGTGCGTGTGACTGGTGGTAGTGCTAATGATGGGCTGTGTGTGTGTGTGTGAGGGGGTAGTTCTGAGTGTTTGCATAATAGTTATGATATGCATGCATAATCTGGGGTCTGTCACCTCACAGTTATCAAACATATTGTTTACATATTGCTTCCACCAAGGTGTTTCTTGGGTGGCTTTTTATTTTTTTTAAAAAGAATTCAACGGCAGGTACTATGAGAATGTCGTTTCTTAAAATTATTTTAAATTAGAAAACAAATTAGGATCATGCCAATTTAGCAATATGACAACACAAAAACAACAGGCCTATAAAAGCACCCTGTCCCCCAGTAGCCTACGTATTAAACATTATTTCTAATGAGTATGTACAAACAAAAAGACCAAGGTAAAAATAAAGTGACACAACCGTTACAATTAAAGCTAAATTTATTATTCATTATATCTGTTGATAGAGCAAATATACCCGGAGCGTTCCCAAGGCAACCGCTCTAACAGCTATGTCATTACACAGTAGGGCTGAACGCGGGGAGCGCGCTCATTGGTCAGGTGAGGTTGGGGATTGAACACGGACGCATTTTCGCTACAGCACCATTGAAGCTCGCAGTAACGCCACGGGATCGCTACCGTTTTCAGAATTTATATTGTCGCTTTTCTAACTTCATCAAAACACTGGAGCTGTTATCAACGACTGTGTTTTTCCTGCAAGGAGCTGTTGCATTTCACATGATTGTTTTAAGGCGATAAACATCTCTAAAGGGTAAGATCTGCGAATCATCTGCTTAATTGTTGCTTATTTTTGGTAGATATTTCCCTTGTTTATCTCTGAGGTGTTCATGCAAAGGTTGTGGGCCAGGCAGTATCTCAGCCGATTGTGCAGATTCGATATATGCTTGAAATTTTCGAAATTGGCGTGTGAGATGGCTATGTAAACATTTAGGGCACCGTGGTGTTTGCAATCGATTTCAGTCTACATTTCAGCCAAGCATCGTTACGCACACTTTTGCACGGTACATAGCGTTAGTAGCTTTATGGCTAATATTGATTTTTTTCTGCAGTAGGACATATTTCTGTGTTTGCTTTCTGCTGCCTCATCTGTTGCAGTCTCACATATTGTTTATGTCTGAAGTTTTGCTACTGGTTGTTTGCTACACATTTCAATGTGAGCCCAGTCCACATCTTGTTTTCAGTACAGCTGTGTGTGTGAGCTATGTAGACTTACTCAGCAAGCCTCGTCATAGTCACTCCGTGTTTGCATGTGTGTTTATCATGTGTGTTTATCATGTGTGTAAGCGTCTGTGTCTGTGTTTTTCCAGTCGCTTGGTCGGAGATCCCGCGTCAGTCTTGGCTTCTTCATGTGTTTGTCAGGCAAGGCGCTGTCTCCCTCTCCATCCCGCTAAGATGCATATGAACAGCTTGTTGAATCACTGGAGTAAGTATACTTATATAGCATCTTCCCTCTAAAAAAGACCTTGTTCCCATGCTTGCAAATGTATTTCCTTTACCTTCCTTTTTTGGCTCTACTATTGTACTTTCACATATTTTGCCACTTTTTCCTGCTTGTGTTCTTTCGGGGTATGTAATGCCAATACCAAGCCTGATTGATATATGATATGGTTGTGTTCATCTGCTGGGGCTGGTTACTTTCTGAGTGCTCGCTGTTAAAAAAGAAATGTGGGTTGTCTGGATGGCACACTCTAAAATTAGATGTTATGTCAGTAGCTTCCTCAGTATGGTTTTGTAGAGGAGAAATTACATAACTCAAATGAGTTACTGCACCAGCTGTTGCTTTCCAACAAACAGGGAAGGAAAACATTAAGAATTGTGATTTTAATACTCACACGTGCAGAATTGGAACCATACAGATAAATGACTGAAGGACTGGGTATTTATTTATTTATATATTTTTGCTCCCAAAGTGGGACAGTTCTCCGTGGCCTACTGTCACAGTTTTCTCATGCTGGTATGAAAGCATTGCTGATGATCGGATCCCCTCACAGTGAGCCGAAGTGTTCAGAACACAACACAGGAAGAGTTTTTAGAATTAGAATTTAGAGTGTAGAATATTCGAGAGAGACTGGGCCTGTGTCTGCGCCACCTATTCTACAGCTTCTGTGGCACACCTCACCTCACCCCCAGGATGGGTCTCTGCGCTGCCATGTGTTTGCGTTTAGGAGACCTGTGCAAATGTTAGCCATGTTTGGCCGGACAAAAGAGAGCAAAGTTGTTTTGTTGGCCCATGTTGCGTTGCCTCTGCCCTGGAACACTGTGAGCATAAAGATGCCCGAGAGGCTAACAGGTTAGCGATGTGGAAATAATGCTGGAGCTTCTCATAAATCAGCTATTTATACCTGAGGGCTCATATAGAACACCTGACAGACGGCCAGATCGGGAGACAGACTGACAGACAGGTGCATTGTTGGGAAGTCACACAGAAAATCAGGAAATTGAAATTTATTGCCACGCAGGTGTCAGTTTTTCCTCACAGCGAACAGCTCTTTTAAGTTTGTTCTCTGACATGTTGGGTGAATCTCACAAGTCTGCCGGTCTGCTGAGTCTATATTTACCCGGGTGTTGCTTGGTACTTGAAAGTGTTGACTGCATTTGTGCGTTCTGCTGTGAAAAGCAGTCGGAGACCCTGGGTATGCTATTTCACAGATGTGCAGTCGCAGACCCTGGGTATGCTATTTCACAGATGTGCTTTAAGTGCGTAAGCTCACCAATTACTGAAGAAGAGTGAGTGTGTGCGTGATCTCAGCAGCCTGATGTCATCACTGTCTTACGATAAGCCACTCTCAGATGTCGCACATTTTTTTTGTTGCTTTTGGAATCAATTTATATGGATGGTTTATTCTTTCTCTTCCAAAGATTCCTTCTTTTTTCTAAGAAAACTATCAGGTCACACATGTTGACCTTTCTTGTGAATGTGTGCTCTTAAATTCTGTCTCTCTCTGTCTCTGTTTGTGTGTGTGTGTCTCTCTCTGTCTGTCTCTCTCTCTCCCCCTCACTGTGGTGCTTTCTCTTACCGACCACACATATAGTTAGGACCTTTGATGTCAATCACGACAGGAAGTTGAGAATGTCCAGTTGTACAGTTACCCCAGTGGTAAGGCCAGTTCAGGTCTCATTAAGGGCAGTCTAGGTCTCATTGAGGGCAGTCCAGGTCTCATTAAGGGGAGTTCAGGTCTCATTGAGGGGAGTTAAGGTATCATTGTGGGCAGTTCAGGTCTCATTGAGGGGAGAGGTCAACTGCTCATTGGATGGGTGCCCTCGTTAGCAGGATGGCATGGCATGGATGACATCATGGAGTTTGGCTGAGAGACTGGGGTGCTAACCATGGGTGGTATGCTGTCCCTCCACCCTCATGTTTTTTGATCAAAGGTACCCTGTGTATTCGTTACTGTGTGTGTGTGTGTGTGTGTGTGTGTGTGTGTGACTGAGGTTTTGTTTGCATGTTATGTGGCAGATTTCTCTGTGTGGCAGAAGAATGTTGTGTGCGCACAGGTCATCTGCTGGACCCTGCGAGCTGGAGCCCTCTGCTCGTAAACAACATTGCGCAGGGGTGTGTGTGTGTGTGTGTGTGTGTGTGTGTGTGTGTGTGTGTGTGTGTGTGTGTGTGTGTGTGAGCGGCGCCGTTGATAATTCCTGAGGGGATTAGTGCCCAGTGTTAGTGGCTAGTGATGTGTGTGTGAGTGTGTGTGTGTGTGAGTGTGTTAGTGGCTAGTAGTGTGTGTGTGTGTTTGTGTGTGTGTGTGTGTGTGTTAGTGGCTAGTAGTGTGGAAGATGGCTTTACACATCACGCTCATGCCAGCTCATCTTTAATGGTGGCATCTGCTCCTGCTCAGTCACAGTCACTACGAGCCCTGATGACTGTCCCTTAGAGCTGGTGACAGTGACACGTCACTCTGTCCCTTAGAGCTGATGATGGGGACACATGTCACTTGTCCCTTAGAGCTGGTGATGGGGACCAGGGTTAGTGAGTACAAGGGTGAACAGGTACGGCATGTGACAGTAGTTTAGCCTTCAGCAGTGAAGGAACAACCGATAAAAATGCGAACAATGTAACGGCCTTAAAACTCTCAGGTGTCGGAACTGTTCTAGCGATGATGATGACAGGTGTGCCTGACTGCCTTCTCCGAATTCTTCAGATTCACACAGGGGGAAGCAAAGGTGCTTGGGAAATAACAAAGAGACAAAACGGATCAGTGTTTCGTAGTGAAGCGTCTGTAACATCTGTGAAGCATGTATCTCCTCACAGGTGTCAGTGTGCCTTACTACACAGCATACCTGATTCACCTGCAGGTGAGTGTAGTTTACACTTCACTCAAAGTCTACTGCTGAAAAAGCAGCACGCTAATCTCTAAACAACATGCCTTTTTACTTATTTTGGCCATGAAGGTGCGTCCGTGCCACGTGGTCGGGTCAGTAGTGTAATCTCAGATTGGCACTGAACCCCTGGTCTCTCTAGCTGTAGTCCGTAATCTCAGATTGGCACTGAACCTGTGAACTCTCTATCTGAAGCTCGTAATCTCAGATTGGCATTGAACACCTGGGCTTTCTATCTGTAGCCGTAATCTGAGATTGGCACTGAACCCCTGGGCTGTCCAGCTGTAGCTCTGGGCAGCACGTGAGGTTTGGGAAGCGCTGGCTCCTGTGTTTAACGGCCCGTATGTGACGTCAGAAGCTGCCGGGCGTTTAAGCCCCTTTAGCACGTGAAATATCACAGGAGGATGTTGGACCGCGTCCGAACAAGAGGAGTTTGTTCCAAACTCAACATACATGTTTCTTTTCCACTGCCCGGGTTGAGTTTCGGAGCCTGTAAGAGGACGTTTGTTTCCTCCGAGTGCCATCTTGAAATCCATCTCCGTTAAGACCTATCATTTTTCAGCATTCTTTCTCGTCCTCTTTATTGCAGAATATGCTGCTGTGTCTACTCGGAGTGTATAGTTGTTTGTCATTGCTCTCCTGGGTGAAGTGCAAGTCCTAATGAAGTGTTCCTGATAGGGCCGTGACCCAATAGAGGGATAAGTTTAAGGATTAGAGAAGAATGGAGGAAAGTAGACAGACACTCTGCCAACTAAGGATTTATTTTCACTAATCACTTAATGGGTGGAGCTGAAGTACCTTTGGCCTAATTCAACAGAAAATAAAAATAAATTAAATGCATTTTATGTGTTTAAATGTATAAAAATAAATTAAATTCATTAAATACATTTATTTGTGTGTATACTATATACATACATACACACAAATAAGATGTATACAATATAGATTTGTTTCTGGAACTTTCCACAAACAAATCACAGGGCCTCTCCTTAAGAATCACAGGAGCTGATTGTTCACCCGTTGGTTGTAAAGGTGTTCCAGCTCTCGTAAACACGCTCCTGTTGGCCTGTGCTGTCTGGGCTGTGTTTACAGTGGCACCTCTGGGCTCGGGTGTTACGGCAGGAGAAAGGCTCAGGATAGCGGAGCCACCATGCGGCAAGCAGGATGTGTTAATTATTCAGGCTCTGGATCCCTGGATCCCTGGATCCCTGGATCCCTGGATCCCTGGATCCCTGGATCCCTGGATCCCTGGATCCCTGGATCCCTGGATCCCTGGATCTCTGGATCTCTGGATCTCTGGATCTCTGGATCCCTGGATCTCTGGATCCCTGGATCCCTGGATCCCTGGATCTATGGAGCTCTGGATCTCTGGATCTCTAGATCTCTGGATCTCTAGATCTCTGGCGTAAGAGGGCTTGTTTCCAGCCCTACGTGAGGCCTGAGGCCCCCATAGCCCCATAGCACTCGGCCAAGGCAAAGTGTTTCCAGGCAAATGCATTTCCAAGAAATGCCTGCATGTGAAGACTACACAGACTGGAGTAACTGTTTTTGCATTTAAAGTAAAACAAAACATTGTTTGAATAAGAGAACATTAACTTCTGAAGAAATCCCCACTGGTCAGTGCTTGCATTTAAAGTGACTACGCAGATTTAAGTAACTTTTTTACCTTTAAAGTAAAAACAAAACATTGAGTGAGAGGATGCCAACTTTCCAAGAAATGCCCAATTGTGAAGGCCACTGCTTGCCTGTAAAGGGGCTACACAGATTTCTAAAGTAAAAAACAGCCTTTGAGAGTGAGAGAGACTGAATGCTGAGGGGTGGAAAGGCTCTGGTTGTGAGCTATTTATCTCTAAAGATTTATGTCGGCCTTTTGTTGTAGCCCAGAGGTGCGCGGAGGAGGCTGGGGAGGGAGTTAATTGCCTTTATAATTAGTGATTTCAACTTGGCAAAGTGTTTTTCTCTCTCTGTCTCTCCCCCTCTTTCTCTCTTTCTCTCTCTCACTCTCTTTCACACACATACACTCCTTCTCTCTCTCTCTGTCCCTCTATTTCTTCTTCGATCTCTTTCCAGTGTCCCTAATGCACTGTGCTTCCATATAGCATAGACACACACACACACACACACAAACACACACATAATCCATACACGCATGCTCAAACACACACACACACACACAAACACACACATAATCCATACACGCATGCTCAAGCACACACACACACACATACACATACACACACACACACACACACACACACAATCCAGTGAGATCACCAGACATGACCCCAAACAGCTATGGTGACGTGTGGAAACCCAATGAAGGCCAAGTGAGGGAGCTCTACATGAGAGAAAGAAAGGATAGAGAAACAGAGAGAAAGAAGGATGGATTGAGAGAGACAGAGACGGAAGGAGGAAGAGAGACTGCTCACTTTACACTAAATAATTCACAGTTGAGCCCGGAGAGTGAAGATTAGATTTTTGTTGTTGTTTTGTTCTTTTTGCCTTTTGTAATCATCAGCAGGAGTGTGGCTACTCCATCAAAATACGGCCTCACATGGAGCTGTTTCATATTAACACTCATCATTTATTTAATCTGACTTTGACCTGAGCTGCACTGAATTGTAAATCGTTATTTGTCAGTGGCCTGCATGAAACTCTCATTGTGTCGGACAGATATTCTTACTCGTTTCTCTAAGAGGATGAAGACAAGTTATGAAATGGAGTGGCTCTGAGGGGAGAGGTCGAAGGTCGTCCGGGGGGGCGGGGGGAGCAGATTGCTCTTGATGGCCTACCGAAGCTTAGGGCTGCTTAGCTACTATTCTTTCTTTCTCTCTTTCTCTTTCTTTCTCTCTCTCTCTTTCTTTCTCTTTCTTTCTTTCTATCTCTCTTTTTCTTTCTTTCTCTCTCTCTCTCTCTTTCTCAAACTCGCACACTCGCTGTGTTTCTCTGTGTGTGTTTCTTTTTGCTGGAACCTAATACATGCCTTCAAACACCCACCTCGACTCCACGCATAAGCAGGGCACAGGGGCCTCTAACGTATTTCCATAGTCGTGATCTGACTGCGGGGTGTGTGTGCTGTAACTGAGTAAGCACTCGTCCCACACACACACACACACACACACACACACACACACACACACACACACACACACACACACACACACACAGAGCTGCAGGAGTACTGCTGTAGGAGAGACTTTACGGGGGGCGACTAAGAGCATCGTCAAAGCTGCTACAAGACAGTGGAAAAGAAAAGGACAAAATGTTGTGAAAAGAGTCAGCTGCTGTTTAACGGGGACACACGTGTGAGTTTGGGAGAACCTGACCCAGGGCCTGGTGTGGAAGAGGAGTCAGGTGTCTGTGTTCAAAACCATACCGTCGGCACACAGTACATTTGAGATGAAAGCCGGACTTGCTGTTTGGTGTGTGTGCGTGTGTGTACATGTGTGTGTGTGTGTGCGTGCATGTGTGTGTGTGTGTTTGTTTGTGTGTTCACGTTCGTATGTATCTGTATCTTACAGTTCACCGCACATCATTGTCAGACTGTATAACCTACGTCATTCCCGGGACAAAAGTGTTTGGTTACCATATCCTCCGACCAAGGTCATGTAAAAAAAAGAAAAGGAACTGGTAATTTGCGACTTGTTTACCCGTCCCCTACCTGCGAAGCGTTTTTTGACAGGTAAATGTGGCGTAGTAAATGTGGCGTAGGAAATGTGTCCCAGTCAATCGCCCGCAACCATCAGATCTCAGGCCTGTGAAGAGATCTGATTGGTCGGTCAGGCTCTGTTGGTTGAGCACCCTTCTCCTTGTGATTGGTCAGGCTCTGTTGGTTGAGCACCCTTGCCTTGTGCTGGTGTCTCCGGAGGGAGGAGGGGGGGAGAGGGTTTTATCTGCGGAGGGAGAGAAGAGGGTTTAATCTGTGCCATCTGCTGCCGCCCCCCCGTCCCCGCTGAGGAGATGGAGGAGAAGAGATGGTGGAGGAGAGGAGATGGAGGAGAGGAGATGGAGGAGAGGAGATGGATGAGGTCATGTCGGGCCGCGCTGCAGGCGTGTGGTGCTGAGAGCGAGCGCTGCTGACATGTGCTCATCATGATGGGCGGCTGAGCTGACCCGCCAGCCCACGCTAGAACATTCTAGAACGCTTGCGGGAGGGGGGTGGGGGGACGACAAAAGCACTTATGATTCCTCTGAGTGTGTGTGTTTCTCTCTGTTATTCTCTGTCTCTCTCAGTCTGTTTCCTTCTGTCTCTGTGTTGAGCTGTCTCTCTCTCTCTCTCTCTCTCTCACACACACACACTCACACTCACATTCACATTCACACTCACACTCACACTCACACTCACACTCACAAACACACACTCACAAACACACATTCACACATTTTTTTAAATCCCCTTAGTTTGCCATGGCCTGTAATGGCACTTGACTCTGCATCAGTTGGATACTCTAGTACTCAGTTGTAGTAATAACTGTGTATGTGCACCACTAATTCTTTATCCATTTGCCTCGTTGTACTCAATGCGTCATTCATAATTTTTCATGCGTCATTTTTTGAAGGGGAGGGTGGGGGGGTAAGCTGTTATGAGCAGAGTTCTAGACTCCCGTCTCTGCTGTGAAGTGGCAACAAAGTCCAACAAACCAGATCCCTTCGTAATCCCTGTTATCATGTTTGTCACAGCGAGCACAATGATGCTGCTGTCAGCGCTTAAGTCTCCGTGATTAGGGCAGATGTTAGACGTGCCTCCGTGACCATGTTGGTGGAGAAGATGATGGGTGTGTGATGTCATCGCTGAGCTGAGGCATCTGCTTTGGTGGTTCTGTGATGTTAATGTTTTTTTCATGGCTGACTGAGGTTTCTGGGGGTCAGGGGAAACAGGCAGACACAGGGAGGTTTTAATCTGGGCCACCGCCAAGAGGAGCTGGGCTGGAGACTGAGGGGATGAACCCCACAGCAGAGTAGCTGGTCTGGGGAGAGGAGAGGGAGGTGTGTGTGTGTGTGTGTGTGTGTGTGTGTGTGTGTGTGTGTGTGTGTGTGTGTGTGTGTGTGTGTGTGTGTGTGTGTGTGTGTGTGAGACGAAAGACGAGAGACGAGAGGGAGGTGGGGCTGGCACTCCATGGCTGGCTAGCACTGAAGGTGGAGAGGGAAGCCTTTGGGCTTTAGCGTGCTGTTGTTGATGTAATGCGTTAAAGAAACATAAAATGGTATGTCACTATAAAAGTACCAGAGACAAATTCAAACACACACACACACACACACACACAAAACACACACACACACACACACATGTATTTTAGGTGCCTGTATAATCTCACCCTCTGGTCTTACTTCTGTTTTTCAGTAGTTCCATAATCAGGTCTTATTTGGCCCACGTGTTGAGTAATGGCTTACTGTGGTGATGCCGCATGAGAGAGAGGAGGCCGCAGCACACTGAGGGAGATATGGCAGTGTGTGTGTGTGTGAGTGTGTGTGAGTGAGTGAGTGAGTGTGTGTGTGTGTGTGTGTGTGTGTGTGTGTGTGTGTGTGAAGCAGATATGGCAGTGAGTCATAGTGGCAAGTACACTTGGGTCTCAAACACACAACAGGAAACAAACAAAACATTTAGTCCTCACCAAATATGAACGCTGTTTTATCTCACTCATAACAGTACACATGCCAGTCTCCAGAACAATAAAACAGTTATTTTCAAGCTTTTGTGGAACAGACCGGTGACCACTAAAACACGGTAGGCTATCGCTCTGTCACAGTGAGCTTATGTGTGCCAGTGACTTCATCCCCAACCTCAGGAGCTGTGGTTGACACGGGTATGTGTTTGCAGTTTGGGGATATGGGGGTTGGTGTGTGTGTGTGTGTGTGTGTGTGTGTGTATGTGTGTATGTGTGTATGTGTGTATGTGTGTATGTGTGTATGTGTGTATGTGTGTGTGTGTGTGTGTGTGTGTGTGTGTATGTGTGTGTGTGTGTGTGTGTGTGTGTGTGTGTGTGTGTGTGTGTGTGTGTGTGTGTGTGTACCACTGCACATATACAGGAAACCTGATAGACATTCTAACTACAGCCGTCCTCATTTTTAGAATGTTCCTTATAGCAACCACGTCATGCAGCCGCCCTCTAGGCATAGCTGGCCGGAGAGAGAGAGAGAGAGAGAGAGAGGGGGAGAGAGGGAGAGAGAAAGAGAAAGAGAGGGGTGGAATGGTGGGGATACAGTTCTGAAAGGAAAAGAACTAGCTCATTGGAGAGGGAGGGAGAGAGGGAGAGATGGAGGGAGAGGGAGAGAGAGGGGGGGGATAGAGAGAGGGGGAGAGAAAGGGACAGAAAAAGAGAGAGAGAGAGGGAGAGACACAGAGAAAGAGAGGGGTAGAATAGTGGGTATACAGTTCTAAAAGGCAAAGAACTAGCTCATTGAAGGACTCTGCTACTTACAAACATACATACGTCATCTGACCCAGGTCTTTGATCCAGGCCTGGCCGACTCTTAGTGTCTCTCAGTGTTGAAACCGTATACAAAAGCCCTCATGTTACAGGTGACCGCCAACAAAGGCATACCATGATGTCATGTTTTTGTGTACCTGTCGGCAAATTTGTGAACATCATAACGTCAGTGATAAATAGTGCATGGAATGTACTTCTAAGTAGCTTTAGGTCAGATGATTGTGTATAGTGATCATCCTTGAAGCATGTATGTGTAAGATTGATACTGTAAGAAGGGCTTGATTATACTGTAGGGGTGTGATTGTATTCATTAGACTCACATGATGATATCAGCATTATCAGTTAGTGATTACGGTGTTGTGAGTTAGTGATTATGGTGTTATTACTGTTGCTTTTACAAACACTTAGTAATCGCCTTGAACTGAGTGCACACTTTCTTCTGTCCGCACGTTATGTCCATGTCAGTATCTTCTAAGACGGTGGTGACCCAGAGGGAGAGATGTCCTGATGACGGTGTTTGTATTGTAAGCATGGAGGGCGTATAAAGGTCACTGCATAAGATTCTCATCGCCATAGTTACTGGGGTTCACCACCCCTCACCCGTCACCCGTCTGGTGTTTATTTTTAGCCCTGAAAAATAATGACCCCAAAAACTGGCCCAGGGCCCGCACTGGGGTGCAACTTTCTGCGTCGGGGTGTGAAGTCATTTAGGGACGCCACTTCCAGTCAGAGAGCGGTCTGTCTCGGACAGCCATGACCGTGACTAAGGGCCAGGAAGGCATATCAGAGGGGGGGGAGAGGGTGTGGGGAATGTAGGGGTGATTTGCAGGGCTCTTGTCAGGGGGGTCCTGACAAAAAATAAATTAAAAAACCCTAGTCAAAAAAAAAAAAAGATAATCATATCACACGTCACTTTACCTTCCAGTGTGTCTGGAGTTGATCGTACCCAGTGTTTAACCCAAAGCTACACCCTTGGTGCTGAGCCAGGTTTGCCCTGCTCCCAGCCAGATGGCTATGGGCACAGAGCCTCAGACTGACCCACTGCAGGTGTACTTTCTGGGCATGACGTCCTGCCTGTCTATCCCATGCCAGTGTGGTTCCGTACCAAGCCCCACTAATTTATCTAGACATCTTGGTCTTGATTCCCGCAAGTGAAGAACATTGTAGTGCATGCATAAGCATTCCCAGGTGTCTTTAACACAGTGCTGTGGTTACCTAAACCCATGGCTACAGCCATAGCGCATTCCTTCAGCTTTGCATAATACCTAGACAGTATCGACAGGGCTCCAAAGACAAAAGTTGAACTCGACGTGCTGTGTAGTAGTCCTGTGCCTGTGCTGGGCTCACATACTCGAACGGTGTCACAAAATGGGAAATAAAAGATGAGCAATTTTCCTGTCAGCAGAGCTGTTGTTGAGCTTCGGGTGAGACAGGAACAGATTTACTGGCCTCTGACAAACGGCTCCATTTAGTCAGTGTGTTTCTCCACTGTGAGGCATGTACACACACAACTCAGGTAGACAAAAAGAAAAGTCTCCTTGTTTTAAGTGACAACATAAAGCAGGAGTGTGAATGGAGGATGACAGTTGAATGTTGTGTCTGAACTTGAGTCTGACAGTTAAATCCTCTGTAAGGAACAACAAATAGTGCCTCTTTCATGTACGTCTGAGGTAATGTTGTGAGCTGGCATGCCCATTCACACGGGGAAGCTTTCCTCCTGACTGTTTGTTTTGTCCATAAATTTTAATTTCACACTTAGCTCTGCCAGATATTTATACAACATTATTATCAGCTGATGCTATGAGCAGGGTTTTGCATTATTTATTTAAAGGGTAGTAATTACAGTTTTGAATATAATTTGTGAAGAGCTACAGTTTTGTTTGTTGTTCCCTCTCGTTATCTAATGCATATTTTGTCCCCACCATGCCACCTCCATGCCATTCCCTCCGGTGCATTCATCTACGCCTCCATCAGATCCAGGCCCTTTTGTGTACGCATGGGGGTCGCTTGTGAAACAGTTTCCACCAATTACTGAGTCGGGTGGCTGGTGCCCGTTCAGAAGAGAGGGGGGGGGGGCAGTGGCCCCCTCCCGGCCAGGCCAGCAGACACTCACACACACACACACACACACACACACCCCGCACGCACATACATACATACACACACATATACACACACACACACACACATATACCCTCCCCACACCCACACACCCACACACACACACACACACACACACACACACACAGGCTAGCAGAGGGGTGGACAGTGGCCCCCACCCAGCCAGGCCAGCGCTGACGCTCGAGTTCCCCCTGTGAATCAGCAGCACATGAGGGCAGCGGAGTGGAATTGAGGAAATTAAGTTTTCTCTCTCTCTCTCTCTCTCTCTATCTCTCTCTCCCTCTCCCCCTCTCTCTCCCCCCCTGCCTCTCCCCTCCCCGCCTCTCTGTCGATGCCTTGCTGGTCGCCATGTGAACCTGCAGTGCAACTCCGGGAGTCACAGTCTCAGTCTCAGTCACAGCATGGCGAGCGCTCCCATGCCTGTCTGAGTTATGCAACGCGCAAAACCTGCAATTAGGTGTCAGGCGTGAATGTTGCTAGTGGTGGAGCACTGAGTCAGTCTCGCATGTGACAGTGTGCGCATCAGAGGACGGGTTTGAGCGAAACGGAGCTGTAAACAGTTATTTAGATTCTTGAGATTGATTTAGATTCCTTGAGATGAGACGCTTTGGAGAGATGTTGATTGAGGACTAAGTGAGGATTGGTATGTGGCAGAAGAAGTGTGGGTTTGCTGTGGTGTTGCCGAGAGCCATATTGAGGTGACGAGAGTGCCATGAGGAAAGCAGGCATGTTACAGGGTCTGTATTTATGTCTGCATGAGAGTATGTTTATGTTTGTATGGGAGAGAGCAGGCGTGTGTGTGTGTGTGTGTGTGTGTGTGTGTGTGTGTGTGTGTGAGAGAGTGTGTGTGTGTGTGTGTGTGTGTGTGTGCGCGCGAGTGTGTGTGTGCGAGTGTGTGAGAGTCTGTGTGTGTGTGTAACCATTGTGACCCTTATAACACTTTCTCTCCCTCTCTCTCTCTCCCCTTCCCTCTATCTCTCCCTCCCTCTCTCTCTCTCTCTTTCTCTCCCCTTCCCTCTCTCTCTCTCTCCCTCTCTCTCTCTCTCTCCCCCTCTCTCTTACCCACCCCCCTCCTGCCCCCCCTCCAGACGACATCTCGAGGATGTGTGAGGTGGGCGTGTCCCCGGAGCCGGTGAGCCCCACGCTGCTGAGCGAGTCGACGGACAGCTACTGCCAGGTGGACCGCTGGACCCGCCTCCGCACCACCGTCCGCAAGCTGGACTTCTGGGAGGACTTCAGCGCCGAGCTCATCGGCTCCGGATTCTTCTCCAAAGTTTACAAGGTACACACTCCCCTCCGCACGACCCCGTACGCACTCCGCACGAACACGTCCGCACTCACCCGACTCACCCGACCACGTCCGTCCACACCCGACCGTGGCCGTAACCACCCCCCCGGCAGTGGGATGCGTGGGGTTAACGAGGACAGGCCAATAAAAAGTGTGTGTGTTGGGTTCGGCTCCATGGGGACCAAACGATCTATTGTGTTGGTCTGGATTGCGTAACAGCCCTAGTGTCAGGGGGAGTGCAAATGTTCTGAACTGAATAGCTGAATTAAAAAAGATTTCTTTTTTTTCCCACACAACCTCAGGTATGCATCGGTAACAGTCAATGCTGTCATGTACCCGAGCAGTTCAATTGAGGTTTTTAAAAAAAACAACAATAATAAATAGGCGTGCTTTGATTCTTCACCAGTCGTGTATGGCATGGGAAACAAGATAAGGCACAGGAGGCCTGTGAGAGGACATGTTTGTCTTTGTCAAGATGTTTTTGAAAAGTGTCACACCTTTGTTAATTCCCTGCCACAGACGTAACAAACGCTGGTAATTACACCACGAACATGCCCTCTCATGCACACTAATTACACACACAGGGGCAAAGACAACACAGATCAGCGGATAGCATGTCCTCACCCAAGGGCACAGTGGTGTTTATGGGGGGGGGGGGGTAAAAACACTTACCCATGTAAACCAACACGAGATAACACTAAGTGATGAGAGGTGTGTGTGTGTTTGTTTGTGTGTGTGTGTGTGTGTGGCCTGAGGTGATCATTATCTTATACAGTAGCAGTAATTTTCCTTTTACCTAATTAAAAAAGCAGCTACGGTTAGCCTGAAGGGCTGAAGGGACACTGTGATATATTTGTGAAAGAAACCTGAACCAAAGAGTTTCAATCACAAGATTATTTACTTTTTTTCCACGCCGGTCGTGTCCCATTGGTTCCTATGTTGCTTCATGGCCAACACATGTGTGGCATTTGCAGCAGAGCAGCCAGATAATGCAGATAAGTCATCACATTTCTCACACGCCCTTCCTTTCCTCGTTACCGTGACTGCGCTTCAGAAACTGGTCCGACCGTGCTGTCGGCGGGTTCGCCTGAGGTCGTAGTGAAACCGGCGCTCCGAGCAGCCTTCCTGCTATTGTTGCCGCCTCGCGTACGCTCTGGAATGCTGCCGCCAGATTCCGGGCCGGATAAGCGTTGATGAGTGTGTCAAGTGCCGTCGCAGTGAAACGGAGCGCTGATGTATGGGCAGGCACTTGGCTGTGACCGCTCACACAGGTGGAGCCAAGGCAGCCGAGTGTGTGTGTGTGTGTGTGTGTGTGTGTGTGTGTGTGTGTGTGAGTGTGTGAGTGTGTGAGTGTGTGTGTGTGTGTGTGTGTGTGTGTGAGTGTGTGAGTGTGTGAGTGTGTGAGTGTGTGAGTGTGTGAGTGTATGAGTGTGACACAGGTGGAGCCAAGGCAGCCGAGTGTGTGTGTGTGTGTGTGTATGCGTGTGTGTGTGTGTGTGTGTGTGTGTGTGTGACCGCTCACACAGGTGGAGCCAAGGCTGTGTGTGTGTGTGTGTGTGTGTGTGTGTGTGTGTGTGAGTGTGTATCACACAGGTCGAGCCAAGGCAGCCGAGTGTGTGTGTGTGTATGCGTGTGTGTGTGTGTGTGTGTGTGTGTGTGTGTGTGTGTGTGTGTGTGTGTGAGTGTGTGTAACACAGGTGGAGCCAAGGCAGAGGTGTGTGTGTGTGTGAGTGTGTGTGTGTGTGCGTGTATGCGTGTATGCGCGTGTGTGTGTGTGTGTGTGCGCGTGTGTGTGACCGCTCACACAGGTGGAGCCAAGGCAGCCGTGTGTGTGTGTGTGTGTGTGTGTGTGTGTGTGTGTGTGTGCGTGTGTGTGACCGCTCACACAGGTGGAGCCAAGGCAGCCGTGTGTGTGTGTGTGTGTGTGTGTGTGCGTGCGTGTGTGTGTGTGTGTGTGTGTGACTGTGACCGCTCACACAGGTGGAGCCAAGGCAGCCGTGTGCCAGGGGATGCCTGAGTTTGTGGCGACAGGCAGAGAGAACAGCGTGTACAGGAAAGCATGTTTGGCTTGTACAGGGCACAGAACATCGTAAACGTGTTGTACCTTCATTCCACAGAGACACTTTCACAGTTTCACTTTGTTTCTTTGTATACGATTTGTCCTGATGGCTTTTTCCATTCTAACTTTTTTTTTTTTTTTAAATTTCATTGTATCAGTGTAGGAGAAGTTTGCCTGACAGGTGAAACCAGACATCTTTGACTATGTAAACTACTGGGAATAAAAACCACAGCATTGTGTGAAAGCCCTCTCCTTACCCACATTTCCCAACACCCTCTCGATATCATATACTGAAAATCATTGCATATGTTAAAGTGTGCGTTGTGTGTGGCACAGGTGATGCACACCACCACACGGAAAGTGATGGTGGTGAAGATCTACAAGAACGATGTGGACCAAGACAGCATCGTAAGGGAGATCAGCCTACTGCAGAAGCTCTCCCACCCCAACATCGTCAGGTGAGCCTACCCACAAACCCCTACCCACAAACCCCTGCACTGTCTTACACTCTCAGAAACAAAGGTACAGAATTGTACTTTTACTTGTCACACTGGCACTACCCTCAAAAGCACATAATTGTACCTTCTAACCACTGTTTTACAACTAGTCTGTACCTTCTCCAGCGCTCAACAGGTACACATCAGTACCTTAAGGTCTAAATGTTAGCCTTTAGGGGTATATTAAGATACAAATGGTACCTTAAGATACAGATTTGTACCCCTACACTCTCAGAAGTAATAGGACAGTAGTTGTATAAATCTGTGCCTTTGAGGGTACTGCCGGTGTGACAAGTAAAAATACAATCCTGTACCTTCTTCTCTGAGAGTGCACATCACCCAGCTGTAAGTGTATACGTGATCCTGAGTCAATCCACCGCGGCACAGGATGCCTGGCATGCCATGTGCTCTGATTGTTACATTGTGTCCTCCTGAAGGCTATGTGCACGTAAGCCTGTGTGCATATGCAGCTCCCCGTGACCCTAAGCATTATAGATGACTCAAGTCTCCATGACCACACTTCTTCCACTCCCTGGACACAGCCCTCCCTCCTATCTCTTACACTCCAGGAACACACCCACACACACCCCCCCCTCCTATCCCTTACACTGGTAGTGGGTGACCCCAGGAACACACCCACACCCACACCCCCCCCCTATCCCTTACACTGGTAGTGGGTGACCCCAGGAACACACCCACACCCACACCCCCCCCCCTATCCCTTACACTGGTAGTGGGTGACCCCAGGAACACACCCACACCCACACCCCCCCCCTATCCCTTACACTGGTAGTGGGTGACCCCAGGAACAAACCCCTCCCTCCTATCCCTTACACTGGTAGTGGGTGACCGCATATGGGTGTCCTTTGTCTCTGGGGAGAGCGTAGTCAGAGCAGAGCCATGTTTCCATCCTAGTTAGGCGGTCCAAACCACTCTGCTCTGTTTACAAGCTCGTCCCCAAACCTGATCCCTTGTAGCGTTCTTGATCAGTGCTGGAACTGTGTGTGCTCTGTGAGTGCAAACTGATTCTGTTGTGTGAGCCACGTGTGTGTGGGATTCCACTAATAGAATCCCTCGTAGTGTAGCCTACCTGTGACTTAGTGGAATAAACTCAACAAGAGTCAAATTTGTGACTTTTTTCCATGACTCGCTATTTTTGATACAATTGTCAGTGTGCTAAATTTAGATACTAAAGTGACATTGTAACTGTGTGTTTTAAAATCCGCGTCATTCCTGGAAATTAGATAGCATATACACTTTGTGGTTCTGTATTTTGGGGTGAAACACCTTTGTAAAATTAAGCTTTCACAGTACAGCATTGCTAAGTGCACTACCGGAAATGATTAGTTAGCATGTTAGCGAGCTTTTAGCAGTCCTACTGTTGGTGGGACGGCAGGGTTTTGCACATCAGTTAAAATGGTAGCTTGCTAGTTTTCAACCAAAAACTGCGGCTTTCACATCAACTTAAAACATCGGCATCACTAACCATCTGTCTGTTAGGTTCAGCAAGGTTTTAAACTAATTTCCTAAAGAGAGAGGATCTGAGTTTTCTTGAAGATGTTTGTGTAGGCTAGCTAACTGCACCCCATACGATGTGGAAGTAGAACTTGAGGAATCATATTGTGGTTCTTAGATTTCCACTAAAGCACAGCAGGCATCTTAGGGCCTCGTGGGAAGATGGATGCCCAAACATGTCACATGTCTCTATGGACTACATGTGCCAGCAGGCCAGATTAAAATGACAGATAGACAGATGTACACACACACACACACACACACACACACACACACACACACATTCTCACACATTCTCTCACACACACACACGCACACACACACACACACACACACACACACACACACAAACATATTGTCACACACACACACATACTCTCATGCACACTACAGCTTAATAGCTCACAAACATTCCCACACTACAGCTTAATAGCTAGTGGTCTGTGCTGGCATCAGACTTAAAATGTATATTTTAAGAGCCCAGTTTTACATTACATCAAAGTCCAAAGCTCATGATTAAAAAGTCTTTAAAAAAACACCACAGAGCTGCACTTAATCTCAGCCATGGCTGGCATGCTGAAGCTCACTCAGCATCCACAGATGGCCGAGTTGCATAACGCGTAAGAAGCCAGCGATCATGAGCAGCACACGTTATGTCATGCATACATCAGGAACAAAGGCCTGAGTTTTATACGACTGCCAACTGATACCTAATTAAAAAGGTGAAAACATTCTTGTTGTGTCTTGAGACTGCAGAAAGATCCTTATTGTTTTTTTGTCTTTAAATGTTTTTTACACGATTGTGGACATTTTTATTTCTTGTACCTATTTTCTCTTCCTTCCTTCCAATGTTTAATTGTATTTTATTTTAAAATTTGTGTAAAGCACATTGAACTGCATTTATGTATGAAATGCGCTATACAAATAAATCTGACTTGACTTATTGTGCATAGTTAGTTCTATCTCTTTACATTCAGCTGGGTTATTAAACAGACTGCTGCGATTATCAGTGTTGCTTGTCAGTATGGAGTTCATTTCTGTCTCAGCAGGAAGTGGAGATGGGCTGTGTGAAATGAGGCCAGTAAGTTTCAGTGCTGCATGGAGGGGGTGATTAGCCAAACACACTTATGAACTGAGATCATGTGGCTGGGTGTAGAGAAAAGAGCATATATATATATTGGTAAAAATGATGTAATTGTTTGACCACAGGAAGAACAGTGCTCCTGTAAAGGTGAAGCTGATGTGTGTCAATAAACAATCAATCAATCAATCAATCAATCAATCAATCATGTGGCTTTACAGGTACCTGGGCATCTGTGTGAAGGAAGACAAGCTGTACCCCATTCTGGAGGTGAGGGTCTCCCTGTTTTATGATTTTTAGTCTATATGAGTGTCTCTGTGTGTATGTATGTATGTATGTATGTATGTATGTATGTATGTATGTATGTATGTATGTATGTATGTATGTATGTATGTATGTACATTCTGGAGGTGAGGATCTCCCTGTTCTATTATTTTTAGTTTATAGTAAGTAGCAGATAACTTGGATAAATACAGTTACCTGTGATAGTGTGAGCTTTCTTAGATTTGCTGCAGCTATAACGTGTGTAAATGCATGTGATTAGTAAATAGTGAATATGATCCGTAACAGCTGCACTCATTAGTGTTTCATTCAGTGAAATACAGTTACCTGTGGTAGTGTGAGCTTTCTTGGACTACTATAACATGATTTGCTTTCTTAGATTTGCTGCAACTATAACATGATGTGTTAAATGCTCCATACAGTAAGCTGTACCATGATTAGTAAATAGTGAATGTGATTCGCAACAGCTGCATTCATCGGTGTTTTAGTTAAATGATTTATTGAATGATGGTAGAATATGGAGAAAGTTATAGAGCTTGTGGTTTTCCCCACCTCCATCAGTATGT
>CM059273.1:1319078-1321578 GCA_030347295.1 Setipinna tenuifilis | reverse complement strand
GACAACCACTGTCAAAACTATTTCAATTAAAACTCTAGTTGGCGGTTTCGGTAGCAGCACTGTGGTGGTTTATGATGTTTGTAAATCCATGACAACAGATTTATTTATTGTTTATTTTGTTCCCTCGCAGAACTGCTTGATTCGGGTGACCCAGCGGGGGAGGGAGGCGGTGGTGACGGACTTCGGTCTGGCCAGAGAGGTGGGGGGGGAGCTGCCCGCTAGCGACCCCGATCGCAAGATGTCTCTGGTGGGCTCGGCCTTCTGGATGGCCCCCGAGATGCTCCGCGGAGAACCATACGACCGCAAGGTACTGGGGACAGGGGGCACAGAAACACACACATCTAGAAACACTAGAACATCTAGATAGCCATTAATTTAGCAACTACAGCTATTGACACTTCAAGCCAAACAGCAGCCTTACTGTATGTTGCTGGCATTAATGAACCCCATGCCAGAATAAAAATCAAACCTAAATTAGTTTATTTGCACAATTACGTGGTCCATGCTTTTTAATTTTAGTTTATTGTATTGAATTTGCCCATCGATGTGAACATTAGTTAGTATGGCAAACATCCCCTGGCATAAATCAGTAGTAACTGAGCTATGTATGTCTGGGGCAGTGCACTTCTGTAAAGTACTGTATGCGTGAAGAGATGTAGAAACACACATAATAAAGTCGTTATAGTAGCTACCTTGTGTGTTAGGTTAGGTCAATGGTCTAATTGAGAGGCAGTGGTGTACAGCAGTAGTGTGTGTTGTATTTGGTGTATTCATGAACATGTGTCCGTCTCTGCGGTGTCCAGGTGGATGTGTTCTCGTTCGGAATAATGCTGTGTGAGATCCTCGCCCGCGTCCCTGCAGATCCAGAAATCCTTCCAAGAACACGGGTAAGTTAACACACATACACAAACACATACACACACACACACACACACACACACACACACACACACACACACACACACACACACACACACACGGGTAAACTAACGCACATACACACACACACAGAACATGGGTAAGTTAACACACACACACACACACCTGTAGAACACGGGTAAATTAACGCATGTACACACACGCATACAAAACCATGCAGATTGCACACTGTACTGTACACTGATGAAACTAAGTGAAATTGTCCAGCAATCCTTAACAGACCTGCATGCAGTTAATGTATCTACCACTCCAGTGCACAGGCAGCAGCAGGGTAATGAGGCCTAGTCTTACTCTGTCCACTGTGGAGCTCTGAGACATATCACACTGGACACAGTGTAGCATCCCCTCACCCATGACACATGGCTGTGTGTATGTATGTATGTATGTATGTATGTATGTATGTATGTGTGTGTGTGTGTATGTATGTATGTATGTATGTATGTATGTATGTATGTATGTATGTATGTGTGTGTGTGTGTGTGTGTGTGTGTGTGTGTGTGTGTGTGTATGTATGTATGTATGTATGTATGTATGTATGTATGTATGTATGTATGTATATATGTATGTATGTGTGTGTGTGTGTGTGTGTGTGTGTGTGTGTGTGTGTGTGTGTATGTGTGTATGTGTGTATGTGTGTATGTGTGTATGTATGTATGTATGTGTGTGTATGTATGTGTGTGTGTATGTATGTATGTATGTGTGTGTGTGTATGTATGTACAGTATGTCACAAAAGTGAGTACACCCCTAACATTTTTGTACTTTTTTTATTATATCTTTCCATGGGAGATGTCTAAAGATATAATACTTTTCTACAACGTAAAGTAGGCAATGTACAGCTGATATAACAGTGCAAATTTGCTGTTCCCTCAAAATAACTCAACACACAACCATTAATGTCTAAACCACTGGCAACAAAAGTGAGTACACCCCTAAGTGAAAATGTCCAAATTGTGCCCAAAGTGTCAATATTTTGTGTGGCCACCATTATTTTCCAGCACTGCCTTAACTCTCTTGGGCATGGAGTTCGCTAGAGTGTCACAAGTTGTCACTGGAATCCTCTTTCACTCCTACATGACGACATCACGGAGCTGATCTTGAGCTTGAAACCTTTAGCTCCTCCACCTTCCATTTGAGGATGCCCCACAGATGCTGAATTGGGTTCAGGTCTGGGGACATGCTAGGCCAGTCCATCACCTTCACCCTCACCCAAGACGTGGTCATCTTGGAGGTGTGCTTGGGGTCGTTACCATGTTGAAATACCGCCCTGCGGCCCAGTTTCAAAGGGGGGGCATCATGCTCTGCTTCAGTATGTCACAGTACATATTGGCATTCATGGTTCCGTTAATGAAGTTTAGGTCCCCAGTGCCGGCAGCACTCATACAGCCCCAAACCATGACACTTCCTCCATCATGCTTGACTGTTAGCAGGACACAGTTGTCTTTGTAATCCTCACCTGGTGGCCGCCACACACACCTGACACCATCTGAACCAAATAAGTTTATTTTGGTCTCATCAGACCACAGGACATGATTCCAGTAATCCATGCCCTTAGTCTGTTTG